>JAUZST010094752.1:0-19083 GCA_034779995.1 Parotocinclus haroldoi
AGTTAGTTCATAATTGTGACATTAAGTTGTATTTGCGAGGTTTAAAGTCAGAATTGTGAGTTATTTTGATATTAGTCATTTTTGCAAGGAGGTAAACCAGCATTATGATATATTAAATTAGCATTGCAATGGTTGTAATTATGGCATATTTAGTCAGAAGTGTGTGACGTTAAGAAATAATTGTTGCATCTTCAGCCAGAAACCCAGAAAGCCAGAATTTAAGACTGAATTGTGATATCGAGCCAGAATTGCCAGATGTTAAGTCGTAGTTGCAAAAAGCTGCATGTTTTATATTGAATCCATGGCGGAATCAGAGGCTTCCATAGCCTCCAGTTATCCAGGTTTCTATCTGATGATCATGCCACGTGTACAAATCAACCGATAACACTTGACTCTGTGTTGTACCTGGTTTCCGGTTGTAAGATGCAAGTATTTCTTGCGTCCAAGATCAAGATTTTGTTTGCTGTTTCTTAATTTCTTTCATTGGCATTCGCATACGTTATGATGTAATGTACTGGGAGGGAGCGGTACCGGTTGTCAGATTGGGTTTGGACAGATGGATACGTTTATAGTTGTATAACACGGCTTAACCGCACATAACCACCTAAAACAGTTTCATATGTGGAGAGAACATGCCAAACTCTAGGGTTAAAGGCAGGAGTTTAGATTGCTTAACAGTCCTGTTCCTTTCCAGTTCCTGTTCCTAATCCTTTACATGAAATCACGACTGTATTCAGTCTGTATGCTTATGTGTGCTTACGAAATACCCCTCTATTGGTCTTCCATGGCTTCCTAACGCCCTCGAACGGGGACCTGTCAGTCTGGGAAGCTTCTTGGGAGTAAAGTATGAGTGAGGATCATTTTCAGTCCCTCCAGACGCTCGCTGCTCTGTGGTGACAAGAGTCCGGGGTTGGTGACCTCTGTCTAAACCAGCTTAATCAGGCCCGTGGGGGATTGGTGTGGTTAGTAGTGGTACAGGAGGCAGAGGAGGGATTTATATTAGTGTAATATTTGCTCATATTTATCATAAATCCCCAGGATATCCCACACCTGCAACGACACCACGTGTCTGTCTGGTCGGGTCTGTTAGCGTGTGTGTAATCGACCCCTTTTGACCCCTTTGGCAGCTGTACTGCATGCAGAATTGACTGAACCGTCATGAACTGAACGCTGATCCACGTTCATTAATCTTGTCATTCTTCCATTCTCTGTATTCCTTTCTCTTTCCCTTCATATGAAAGTGCTCTTTCATTCTTTTCTTCTAGGTCATGCCTCTCCCTTTCCTGCTCTCAAAGCCCCATTCTGAACAAAAGGGTGCAATCATAACTGGGCTGCGTATAGTGTGTGTGTGTGTGTGTGTGTGTGTGTGCGCGCGCACTTCACATTGTGCTGCTTTCATAATAAAATGGAAGCGAAGTATTAGTGGAAGTGAGCTAATCTTCCTCAAATAACCAAAACAAGGGGTCTTGTTTTTTTCCCCCTAGGTCTCACATTGTTATGAAATGCCAGAGTGTTTGTGCGTAAGCAGGACGTGTGCGAGGACACAGGTGATTGGTAGTTGCAGAAAACCTATTCATTTGTGAGTTCACTGACCTTCAGCCAAGGCAAGTACTCCGGTTTTGTGAGACCACCAAAAAAACCCCACTATCTTTAAACTGAGCCTAGGTAGGATTTGAGGAGGTGTTTGGTGCTCTTGGGTGGACTGCTGCCCCTTATTTTTGATTGGGCATTGTTGGAATTTGTCAGTTATTTGCCAGTTATTCTACTGCCCGGAGTACATAGAATATAAAAAAAATATTGTCATCAGCACAAAATCGCACAACAATATAAAGGAATCATTACGCATTAAACCGTTTCAGAATGACTTAAGCTTAAGTCTGTGCTCTAAGCCACGGCGGGTGCTATAATTAACAGAATGCCTGCCTTGGCTGAATGAAGTGTTTGGGAACGGCTGCACTGCTTTAGGAAATCAATAAGATATGCCTGAGCTAAACCACGCACGACTTTACTGTATATATCATTTCTGAATACTGCTATGGGGCCATAATATTATGGTATCAATATCAATATCATAATATCAGTATTAAAAGAAACCGCATCATGGGCTGGGTTCATATCATGGTGCAAGGAGAGCATCTTTTAAAAATGTTGCTTGCATTTCCGAACTGATTAGCTGGAGGTTGAATAATAGATGGAATCAGAGAGCGTCAATACAGGTTTTTTTTTCAAATTAGAGTTATAAGCCAAGCCTTGGATGCATGATGCTGTTGGGTGCTAGGCAGATGGGCTCTCATATTTATGCATCTGGGGTGTTAAGTCACTGGGGTGGTGTGACTCACTGATCGTCACAGAACCTGAGATTCTGGAGACCAGATGTCCTGTGGTTGGTTAGATGATACCATCTGTTTACTGTCTGCTTTTTTTTCGGTAGACTTTAAGCCTAAAAGATACAGTATTATTTCAAATGTTGGCCACGCCTAGTCAGAAAGAACAAAATCTGCAGGGGACAAATTAACATGTTCACTGTGTATGGATGTATAATGGAGAATTTACCGTGCACAGTTAGGCGTGTAACACTATGCTTTGCTCCCAATTTGATTCACGATTTTTACACATTGCTTGTTTTAAATTTCTGGAGTGTAAACAATGCAAACGCTGCACATTTATGTGCTTCGACAAAAACCTGTAGAACCAAAAAAATAATAATTTAAATAACTAGAAATCTAAAATAACGGTGCTTATCTTGAAGTAAAAAAAAAAATATAAACTGTTTTTGCCTCGTCGTTTCTAGGTGCTGATCCTGTTGTGGTCAGTTTGTCAAACACCTTTTTGTATCAAGTGTGCACAAAATTATCTTGAAACATGCCGAATCTCTGCAGTTTCCACAGTACAACTGAGGATATGCCCTATATGACATATGACTGCGCCCTCTGGTGTTCAAAAAGTGCATTTGCATGAAGTGTTATAAACGGAGCACGAATGACATCTCTGTGACATTTCCACTCATTTTTCGTGGTAAATTAGTGGTTTAGGAACTGGAATTTGGACCAGAAGGTCCAGGGTTCAAATCCCACCTCGGCCAAGCTGCCAAGTTAATTATGTACCAGCTTCACTAGCATTACAGTATTGACTGTAGCTATTGCTGTCTCAGGTGGCCATACAAGTGAAGAAGCACCCTGTAGCTTTATTGGTTCACTTCCTGTATTTGATGCCTGCTTTCTCCTCCCCAATCTACATTCCCACCGATTGCTTAAGGGAAAGGGGCCCTAAAGAACTGTTTCAGTTCCAGTAAAGTTTGTTCATGGGTTTGGGTGGTAAATTAACCAAACTAGAGTGAGAACACAGAGGGGGGTCTCATACAGACCTTGAGAACTCGTCCTCTTAGCATGGGATGCAACAAAGCTGGCCTGGCAGCCCTGAAGTCCAGCGCTTGGGTGTGCAGCAGGGGGATCGGGAGCTGCCTGGAATGAGCCCTGGGAAACTGTCACACAGATACTAAGCACTGAGAGCTTCTCCTGCATAAAATGAAATGAAAGCTGGAGGAGCTCAGAGCTTTGGCTTCCTTGCCGTGTCTCCATGTGCTGGATTATTGCACTTACTCCAGGTTGTGTACAGCAGTGGAACAGTGGAACTCAAATGAAATAAGTGCATTTTTCGCCCAGGAAGGGGAAGATTAGAGCGTTTCTGAAGCGGCTCACAAGTCGTCCTCACTCCTCGGCCTCCTCCACATGCCTGTGCTCACCACGGATCGTGTGATGGTGTGATGAAAGACGGGGGTGTCGGGCAGACAGACGTGGACATGCACTTGCACAAATGATCCATTCTTACAGCTCGGTTATGGATAAGTTCAGGATTTCTTCTTTCCTGATTGAACCCCTACGGTCAAAAGACTTTTCCTTGTGTCACTTTTAATTTGCTTGACATAAAATGTTACGGATGAAATGTTGATGGAGTGCAGGTTGCACATTAGCTTATAAACATGTTGATCTGCTGTTTAGGAAGCCCACTGTAATGTAAATATAAATTGTATTTTCACGAGAAGAATGCATGGAAACGATACATGAATGCATTAGAGGGACCGTAAGCGGAAAACATTATTGTAGTTTATGGAAATGATAATACAATAATTCTAGAAAATACAGTAAGGTACAGTTACAGACATGTGTAGGTTAAAGCCCTAACGCTTAAGAGCGTCGGTAAACAGTAACACAGGGGATCAGCCAGATGAACCAGAGACTCAACGACCGAATGCGAACCAGTTTATATAGTTATTGGTTAGGGAGAATATACAGGTGGTACTACTTATAATAGGACAGGCACATACGTCGTGCATAAACGCCACATACAGTTTGGAACAAATAAGTAGCTAATGGCCATCAACACAAACATAAGGTCTACACAAAACAGGTCTCTAAACACATCAACCGAGTTAGAACAGTCTCTGAACTCCAAGTGTTGCAGCAGTGCTTCTCTAGATCTCAATAGGCATTTCCACAGAGATACGACTTGTTACAAGTCAGATCACGTCTCGTTTGGTACAGTGACAAGGCTCTGAACGCAAGCTTTTAAACCGACAGTGAAACTTTGAGACTGGTTAAGGAGACAGTCTAAAGAGTTACCGATTGCGTCGGATTGCGGCTTTACTCTGAACGCTTGTTTTATTCATCTGGAATACTTTGCCGCTTTTTCGTTGCAATTGAACTTTCTTTTATTTTTAATTATTGTTCATGATCCCGCAATTCAATTGTGTACTTACCTAGGTGCAAATGTTTAAAGTAAAATACATTACCACAATTCGTATAATGTTTATAATACCTTATGTTTAAACAGCTGTGTTTTATTTTTATTTTGTTTTCAGTAGGGCTGTACCGATCCGATATTCCGTATCGGTATCGGTCCGACATGTGGTAAAATCACTGGATCGGAGATCGGATGGGGGGATAAACACTTTCATCCCATATCTTTCCCATCACGTTTATGCTTTACTACAATTTGGACGTCGCGCCGTAAGCAGAGACGTGTCACGTGAGCGATAGCTGGAGCTCGAGTTAAAACTGTTAGCTAGGGGCGTGGTCATCACGTGAGCTGGGCGGAGTTATTTTAAGCTTGAGGATGATCAAAGTAAAACAGCCGAGTGCAGCCAGTGTTTTAAGAGGTGCTAGCAGAGTATCGCTCTGATATCGGTATCGCCACGTATTCAAGTTTGCACTATCAATATCGGTATCGGGCATCAAAAAATGGTATCGAGTCAGCCCTAGTTTTCAGCAATCTACATTTGTTATTCATTAAAGCTGCTTGTGACATGTTTCAGTGAGCAAAGTTGGATCGTTTGAAAGAAAGAATCATTGCATTTTTCTGGTCCCAATGCTTTTGCTGAACAACTGTTTTATTCATGCCTAATCCGGAGGAATAAGGTAAAAAAGAAATGTTTCCTCTCTCCCCTATCCTCTTATCTCCAGTACACGGTTTAAAACAGCTGCGTCTGAGGCTGCCCTGGGGATTCTCAGTTGCACTAAAAGGGCTAGGTGCTCATTTCTCCTCACCAAATGTGATTCAGCTGTCCTCAAATGACCACAGGTTTTCAGGACATGTTCGAATCTGATGCGGATTTGTGTGGATGTCATTCTGGGGGCACACTCTGATCTGTTTGTCTTTGCACGGTTTTGATGAATAAGGACCATTGTGCGTAGAAAACGATCTATCGAACCTTCAGGCGTGTTTAGCGTTGAATAAACAGCAACGTTGCTGCCGTCGCTATTCATACATGCAGAAGAATTTTGTCCTTCGTGTTTCTAGCAAATTAATATTGGAAGGTAAGGAGAATATTGATCCTGTAATCAGCGAAAGTTTGCTCTAGTTACACTCTAAGTGCTTTCCTGGCGTGTAAACAGTCCTATCAGAGTATTATGTCTTTTGATTGATGGTGCATGCAAAGCCACACTAAATCCTCCTCGGGCTCACTTTGTAGTGCAGTGGCAGACCCTTTGTTGTGCTTAGAAGAATTGATGTTTCTGTGTACTGCATGTGCACGATGTTAAAAGCTGAAACAAGTGTACACATGCCTTTAATAAATAATTTGCTATTGTGTCTTGGATGAGAAATGAAGTGGAGCTTGGAGGGCACCAACAACATTTTCGGTCAAAGGCTAAGCTATTACAACTGTTAGTTGGCATGTTTATAACATTCTGTGCCTGCTGATGGAAAAGAGAACACTGCTCACAAAATGGGGGATATTTCACAATGAACGGGAAGCGATTTAAATAGACGTTTTTGAGTTTATTTCATTAGACGAGATCGTCGGAAAAGCAAATGAAATGTCAAAGAAAGTTGTTCGATTACATAAATGAGATTCAAACTCAGTGATGGTGATGAGTAACAGGTGATATAGTCATGGGGGTGAATTTAACAGGAGCACGTTAAAGTGGACCAGAGTGCCCCCACATTGGCTGTTCAGTAGGGTGTAGGGTCACCCAAGAGTGTCAAAAACACCCCGACAGCGATAGGGCAGGGACAGGATCAGATTATCCAGCAGTTCTAAAGGGATCCTCTTTATATTCATTACGAAATATCCTCTTGTTTTTGTGAGCTTTGGCTACGTTCACATTATCAGGTTGCCGTGACTCAATTGCGATTTTCTTACGTAATGTGGACTGCTTGGATCTGCTTTTTTCAGGGCTGTGTTTACGTTGCATTGTGGATAAATATGTAGTGTGCTATATCGGGAATTAACTTGTCTACTGAGAATTCGGACACCCTTAACAGAACAGTGAATAGTAAACATGGCGGGATGTCAGAGCTACCCCGTGTTTTAATATGCTCAGCAAGAGCTTTAGCGGCTTTTGGAGGCTCAAAAGCGCTCGAAAGCTTTGAGAGAAAACGAAAAGTCGAAATGCAAAATGTGGGGAAAGCTGATCATCGCGTTTCACCTCCAACATGGCAACCCAGGAAAAAATGTGCAGTGTTTCCTGGTTTACGGCGGCGGGTTACGTTCCAGGACCACCGGCGATAAACGAAAATCCGCAAAGTAGGGACGCTGTATTTATAAGTATTTCTACACTATTTTAGCCGTAGAACTTGCAGAACGTTCGTGTGGCATCGTAGGGCTTGAATGAATTCAGTCTAGAATGAAACAACGAACACAACAGCGCAGATAAAAACCCGTCATGTCGGAAAGTAGCGGCTTGACCGACGCTCTAGTCTTACTTCTCGTTTTTGGTGAGTATTCATCCGCTGAGTAAATACTCTATTGTAGTGTTTTTAACTGGTAAATAATCCAGCAACACGCTGAAGTACTGGAACGTTCTCTTTACTTAACACTCCCTACATCACTCTCGTATCACACCTGCTCCGTCCGTACTGAGCTTACAGCACCTCATATCCTACACACTGAGTATAAACAACGGCTATTTACTGTCAATCCTCATATTTTAGCATTTATATCATTTATTTATTGCTAGAATTCATATTTTTAATACATTTTGGAGAGTTTTTTAAATGTAAAAGGTCCACAAAAACCCGCGAAACAGCGAAAATCTGCGAAAAGACTGCTGTCTACTAGCCCATGTTCTGTATTAGCTGGGAATTGGTAGCCACAGAATCGAAATAAATCAAATTCTCTTCCTGAAGTGTTTTAAATACGTATGAACATTCCTCTTTATATCTAATGATGTGTTTTTCTCATAGTAAAACACATTTTACATGTTTACAACTCTTTCAAGGCTGTGGAATGCGGCTCTCAGGTTTGTTTAGCTTGCTTTCCTAGCTAACATTAGCAGTTGCACGGTGTGGTAATAGAAAAATGTAAAGAGCTACCCACAGACCCTCCATATGTCCCTCAGCTTGCCTTGAACTGTAGCCCTGGTGATTGGATTGATAGAAACATTGAGCCTTTTGGATTTTAAAAAGTTTAATGTTTGGAAATCTGTTACCCTTAGTGTTTTTAGCTAACTTACAGCAGTTAAAGACTTTTTACATGCTACAAGGCTTTAGCAGTATAGGTTATACCGCGACCTTGCTTATGGTGTTGTTAACAGTGCTTTCTAACTAACGTTAGTAGTTACACTGTGTGGTCATTGTTGTATTAAGCAAGCCACATTCCCCGTTTTACAAAAACAACAGCTTTGATATGCTGTTAGCCTACTAGATACACCATGCAGACTTGGCTCAGACAGTGTCTTCTTGAACCACAAAGTGGCCAAATGACCATCAAAATCCTCAGTAGAACTGTGAACTTGATGGTCAAATTTCGAACTTTACAGTTTACAGCACATTTTTAAAGCCTCTGAATACTGTCAGTGCTTTCTGTCAGGGGAAGGGGTTTGCAAAAACGCAGAGGTGATGCAGACATTTGGTGTCCTTAAGTGCAGATTTGAAATCCTGAAGTGTTTGGATGCGGCTAAATGTTTCTTGTTGTAGTTAGTGTCGTGTTTCCTCAGGAGAACTTAAAGAAAATGTCAAGTCTTTCAATAGCGTGTGATCCAAAGTGATTTTGCCAGAGCTTTTGACTGATGAACATTGTTTTTGCTGAGGATGTTGGTGACCAGAACATTCTGGTCTTTACTGGGGATGCTGGTGACCAGCACACGCTGATCTTTTCTGTTTTTTGGATGGTGGTGATCAGTGCATGCTGTCCTTTTCTGGGTATGCTGGTGACCAGCACATGCTGGTTGAACAGCAAAACGAGTAACCAGTAACACGATGGATCTGATGCTGGTCAATGCTTGTTTTTTTTCAGAAGTATAGCGCCATATTGAAGAAGTAACAGCAAACTTTTGACCTGTGTGAGATAATTCTTCACGTTTTTGGATAAAGGAAGACGAAACCGCCAGAGTTAAAAACGTTCCTGCTGTTCCCAGGTGACAGTAGAACCATGAAATGGCCAAATTACCATCAAAAATCATGTAAACTTTATGGTCAAACTGGGACAGTTCAAATTAATACTGTCAGTCAATTTATTTTACTATGGATTCTTATTCAGACGCCCTGAAAGGCACCATAAAGTTGAATCATTTGTTGATCTAATCATCAACTTGTTACTGTATAGAAAATACAAATATAAATGGTGTAACCCTGTATTTGTAGTTGTTTTTTTTTTCCTGTTTATTTCAAACCGGTTGAGTGTGTAAATGGAACGTCAGACGAACGCGCAAAAAAATGTAGATGTCATTTTTGGTTTTGTTTCATCAGAATTACGCACACTTTAGCACACACAGCAAGCCACCGTCGCCATACCAGAGACCAGTACTAATAAATGAAGATCTGCAGCCAGCTGGTGTCCATGGTGATTATTATAAATCATACCGACTAGGCTCAGTCACGAGTGTACAGTATAAGTTGCAACCTTCAGCTCTTTGCAAACCCGGTTCTGTCTGAGGATGGGTTGTGACAGATTGGCTGCTCTGCTGTCATGATGTCGTGCAAAGATAAAACCGTGAGGTTGCTTATCTGGCTCTCGAGGGGGGAAAACATTTCCATGAAATTGGAACAGAAGTCTGGAGTTCGTGCCATGTTGTGCCACGTGGTGCATACCCCAGCATCTGAAGCTTAATATAGCATCTTTATTAAAAGCTGTGGTTTTTGTTGGCTGTCATATCAGAGGTTTCTGTTTGAGTTCATGATCACAACAGCTGGATCTCAGAAGCTCGTTTACCTTATTAGCACGTTATCTACAGACGCAAATAAAATCCACTAATCATCCGGACCTTCTGTGCTGAGCGAACCATGCACCCCAACAAACACCACTGAACCCTTGACTTGTCAGTGGTGGGATACGAACCGATGTAGCTGAGTTGTAGGGCACTGGTTTTCCGTTCCTGATCAATCCTTGTGCCAGAAGTTTGGGTTGTTCTCTCTGCCTGTTCTGGATGAATGTTTCCACCTTACCAGAGGCTCCTCATGCTGTCAGTGTAGAGCCTTGCCAGGTTCTCCATGATTCTAGGTCATCCTGTCTTCTGTGGCGCCGAACTATCACCTGTCATTGAGCCATTTTATTTGGACCAGTTAAGGAACTACGAACTACTAAACTACTACTAAACGAAACTAATTCTAAAATAAACTGACGCCGCTGTAAGCACTGTAAGCAGTTTTTTTGCATGATTTACAGGACCCATGCCTGCAACTCAGCAAGGTTACACCTGATCTGTGAATGGTCATGTACCTGAACATGACTGGAGGAAGACAGATGGAAATGGCGAGGTGTGACTTTTTTTTGCCCTGAGAAAAATATTTGGTAGCGACGCAGGAATGAGAATGAAGAAACCTAAATTTGTTTGTCTTACAAATATTAATTGCTGTCATAGCACAAATAACTTTTGAATGGCCAAGATTAGGGACCTTTACTTGCCAAAACTGAACCTGTGCTTACCTCATCTAGGGCTGGTTTGGATAAATA
This sequence comes from Parotocinclus haroldoi, assembly GCA_034779995.1. Lineage (NCBI taxonomy): Eukaryota > Metazoa > Chordata > Actinopteri > Siluriformes > Loricariidae > Parotocinclus > Parotocinclus haroldoi. The sequence continues at coordinate 10,391 of JAUZST010094752.1, forward strand.
TTGCAAGTGCAGTGATTGATACTGTTTGGACTGTTATGTTTTTGACAAATGCGCATGTGGTAACACTGGCTATCATTGTGGCATTTAGGAGGCAGCAGGTAGCGTTGGTGCAACACGCAACTCTAAAGTGCCAAATTTGAGTTAGACTGGCATGTTCCCCACTTATCAATGTGACTTTCCTTTGGGAAACTACTTCTGTTTTGCTCACACCTTAAAAGAAACATAAGAGCGGATGAAACACGGCCATTAGTGGATGTCACTATGTATTGGATCAAGGCTTTTTCAAGAGGTTAAAGCAAAAGCCTCATGATATCAGTGAAGTTGGAAGATTCAGCCAATGTCTAAAAACAGAAAATAGAGCAGAAACTCTCTTGGCAGCTCCAGCTCTGCCCTCATCAGCCTCCATACAGCCTTGGCCTCTTTAAAATCTCGGCTGAAACGCTTAAGCCTCAGTATCTAGTTTTCAGTTTAGGGCTGAACAGTTGCACTTTCGATTCCAATTAGTTTTGTCTAAGAATGATAAATAACAGCATGGATTTTTGTACAGCTTTTCTTTTAATGGAAACTTCTTCACTGCTGAAGAAAGAAAGCAGCAGTTGTGAGTGACTCCGTGTAAAAAAGGTAAATGGGACACTTCATGGTAAAGTTTGCCATTTGGGTGCAGAACTTAGTGTAGATGTGAAATGTCAGGTGATTTTTTTTTTTTCTTCGGATTAATTCTCCATAAATATTATTTGCCTTGCGTTGCCTTGCCACCACTTGTTGTAATCAGAAAACATTAAAGGAAGAAAATCCCTGACAGCCATCGCTGAGGCGTGTACAGACTGAAACCTTTAGAATTAAAAATTCATCACCGTCTGCAAAAACAGTTCACAGGGATTCTGTTCTCTCATGTCGATGTGTTACTTTTCGTTTGGCGTCCGTTCAGAAGGATTTGTAACAATAAAAGCATTCCCAGATTGAATGCACAATTCAGGACGATTTTGAAAGCCTTCACACCAGGGGCATTACATTTGTGTGAAATTCTTTTGTAATGTTCTTTTGAAGCGTAAAGGTTTCCTTATAAGGTAATCCCGCTACGGTCTGTGCGTCTTTATTCCGACTGTATTTTTAAGGATAAAATAAGGATTATGTGAAAGTCGAAAGTTATGATTATGGATAAACTAATTCCACGACTGATTCCAGCACTGCCTCCCTCCTCACTGTTCATCCGGAATAAACAGCGAGCGAGTCGAGCAAATGATCTTTTATGACTGAACAGATGTGGCTCTTGGCTACTTGGCGAAGTCGTGATTAATAAAACAAAGCATCAGCAAATGGCTGGCTGTTACACTAACTTTAACAGATGTAGTGGCTTATTTCAAAGCAGTGTATTAAACAAATTGATGAATGTATGTATAATAATTACACTTTTAATATGAGTAAATATTAATTTCGTATATAAATATATGCACTGATACCTCGTGTACTTTACATTTACAGCATTTAGCAAACACCCTTATCCAGAGCGACTGACAATCCAAGTAATTGTGGGTTAAGGGCCTTGCTGGTTCAGAGGTGAGATTTGAGGACTGGACCTTCTGGTCCGTAGTTCAGTACCTTAACCACTAAGCCATCACAGTCCATGTGTAAGAAGCTCCGCTACGATTCGGTGTAGACTATATTAAACCCGTGATTGATTTGCTGGAACATATCCCCATAAAGCAGGGAGTTCCTGTACAATCCAACTCCCACTCCTTATACAAGGAGACATTTCAGATCCTGGAATGGATCAATTCAATTTGCATTATTCACTATTGAAATGATTTGCCTGTTTGCCTGAGTTAACGTCGAGAACCGAAAAACCAAAGTAACAAGCAAATAATTCCAATTATTCGGTTTTCAAGACAATCGCGTGCATGTGAATGAACTCCCTGTCATGTCACTACTCTGGTTGGGTTACTGCTGCGCCCACAAGTGCCCTTCTACCGACCTCAGACCAGCACTCTGCTCAGTGCCGGTCCAGTGTCAATTTATGAATGTCAAATAACAAATGGACTACTTTTGCGCTCCTGACAAACTCACATCGAGGCCAGGGGTGGACAAATCTCTTTGGAGATCTTTATCTCGACTTCCATTCACTCGAGCCTCTCATTTCATGCGCATTCAACGATTGCTTTCTAAGGTGGATCCGTTTTGCGCGTTCCAGTATTGTTTAGCTTTTAGATCCATCTCCATCTAACAATATGGCTAGTCTCTCTCAAGAAAACATCCGCTCTGCTTTCACCTGCTTCTGTTCCTTATGATGAGCTGAACCAGAACCCGCTTTTTCGTAGAACATAACAAAGAAAGGGAAGCAGTAAACCCGGACGTGAATCCACCAGATTGGCCTCGGTTATGTCATTAAAATATCCTACTTGGACTTGGAATGTGAAGGAAAGGAAACGTCTTTGCACACTGGGAAACGCATTCCAGTTCACACAACAAAGACGAGACATTCCACTGGCTCAGTGACTGACCCGGGGTGTCCTGAGCGGGGAGAGCACGAGGGTGGACGTTTTGGGCTGGGCCATGGTTCACTTTCACCTGCTTTTCAGAGTTCCAGTGCTTTGCTAGGTAAAACTGGATGGATTTTAGACCCGTATAGGCATGAATATTTCTTTACTATAAATAAATATAATAATTATATAATAAATATAGTGAGGAAGGCAGCACTAAGCTATAAATACAATGGAACCTCAGAATTCGAATGCTTCTTCATTTGTAGAAACACTCTAATGGTACCATCTTCTGATGGCTACTTCCAGCAGGACGCATCTCATCTGGACATGAGTTCACTTGACTCAATTGGCCTCCACCGTCACCAGATCTCAATTCTTTAGAGCAGCTTTAGGATGTGGGTAGAACCGGAGTCACATCATGGATGTGCAGCCTGAAAATTCCTCAGTTCCTTACCACTGGGCTTACAGATGAGGAGAGAAAACCCATCCTTCCAACACAAACACATTCCCAAGTTCAGGTTCATCCTCTGTCCAAGTGACAGGCTTCTGCCTTAAGGGGCAATCCAATCAAGCCTCGTCCTCTAATTTAGCAGGAAAGGGGTTTAGTTAAGTTAATACAAGCTTAGCGAAACCTTAATAGCTCTGGGTTGAAAAAGAGAGACTGTAACTTACAAGGCGTCTCAGACTTTTAAACACTCTTCTCTGTGAGGCAGTTGTGTGAAAGCAGTGCAGGATTGATTTGCGTACCGTCATGGGGTATCGTGTTCCCGCTCTGGAGGTCTTGGCTGGTTGCTTCAGGTTTCTCTGTTGTGGTGCCAGCGTTTAAATATTGTGATAACACACATCTGTAAGAGATATACTAAACCACTCATCGTCAGCGTCACCAGACTGCGACCATGTGGGTTAAATACAAGGCCACCGTGGACAAAAATACGCAGATACGCCTTCGCTCGTCCTTAATAACAGAACCGTTCCCAAAAACAAACAGGACTTTCAATGGGGTGTAGAGACCTTCTGCTAACTGTGTGCAATTCAGCTAGCTCGTATAGCCAAAGGTTTGCGGACGCCCATAAATTAGCGTTGGGCTAGATTTTGGAATATCGCTGCGAATTTGGGTTCTGATGTTGGACAGTAAGTTGTGCATTTCGAGGGGCTTTGTTACAGACGACAAGAGCAGTAAGGTGGACGTTGCAAACTGGAAGTAGTAACCCATGAAAGTGTCATAATACTGTTTTTGCCATCTTTCTTGGTACCCAGTTTTAGCTCTGTCACATAAAAGACAGTTCTCATTCCATCAATATGCTTGTTTTGTCAGTAATCCGTTCTTCAAGGCCAATGATCTCACAGCGATCAGACGTAAAGTCCAACCTTTAATGCAGTCAATTTGGTGCTTGGCATTCCTTTTGCGGATGCTGCATTTAATTCTAGGGTTGCCAGGTCCCGCTTTAAAAGCAAGCGCCAGATCTATGGAAACAAGCCCAAAGGAAGCAACATTTCTTAGAAGAAGAAGAAGACCTGGGAGGCATGTTAGATTCTTCTAGCTGCTTCTGGGCTTCATTTAAACGTATGCCCAGACTGAGACGACCGAGATCAGAGTAAGGTGGAGATGGGTGGAGAAATCCTTACTTTTTACTGAACAGCTCCTTGTTGGATTGGCAAGACGAGTATGCGGTTTACATGATTATTAGCATGACCCAAGGTCTTTCTAGGATCAGATATTTAGGGTTGCTGGATGCTTGAGCATATGAATTCGGCTATGGTCGGCTTATTGGGTCCATCTGTAAGCATTCAGTGTACTGCATGCACCTCTACAACCTTGGAGGTCGACTGGAGGGAAGGGAGAGGTGGGGTCGCAGGGGCCGGGGGTGGTGGTGGTGGTGGTGCTACCTCCCTGAAATGAGTTGCTTCAGGGTCGAGTGTCTATTGTTCAGCTCCTTACATGCTCTGTGTAAACCTCAGGGTCAGACCCTTCACTTTCATGCTGCATCCTTTCAAACTCTTGATCTGAAACCAATGACGGTTGCAAGTTTTCTCTGGGTTGTTTGTGAACGATTACGAAACACGGTCGTTCTGCAACAAGACTCAGGTTGGAGAACTCACAGGTTTGTGTATCTGTGTGTGTTTTAGGCGGTCACTGGCAGAAGTTTTGGGGAAAAGGACTTCAGAGGGGGCCTGGATAATGGCATCCTCTTGTGCGAGTGAGTCTGCATCAGTTGTCACACTCACCTTTTACACAAACTCCGCATGTCAGCGACGCTATAGTGGTGTAAGCAGTCTCTTTGCCAAAAGAAAACGAGACTCTGAAAAGACGGTAAAGACGAGATATCAACTCAAGCTGCCTTATACTGAAGTTTATGAAACGTCGAATGCTGGAGCGAAACGTAAACACTAAGGTTACTTCTGCATACCCGAACCCCGCGTTCACACCAGTTTAAACAGCACCCAGTAAAGCAACCGGCAAGAGTTTTTTTTTCACCAAAGACAAACAAACAAACAAAATAGCCAAAAGATTTTAGTTACTGAGGTTAACTTTAGGAGTAACATGAATTAAATGCATTCGCAGGAGTCGTCCTGCTCAGCTTTAGCCATGCATGAGGCAAATAATTTAGATTTATGAGGCGTATCCTCCTGTTAACAACTACTCTGTCCTCAGCATGTGGGTGTGTGCGTGTGTGGGAGGGGTCAAGTTTATATATCGCTGTAGGGACCAAGCGTCTCCTCGAAGATTTAAAAAAAGAAAATCGGCTGCTTTTTATGGACATTTTGCACAAGGAAAAGTCCGTCTTTTAAAACTGCTTTAATTAGCTACAGGAGGACTTTGTTAATTGTAATTCCCCACAGTGCTGAAAAAGACAAACTTGTGTTTGAACTCAGATGAGCTCACCGTGTGCCAGTTACCGTGTGTTAATACACACACTGCAGACCGCACTGTACCCTCTTATCTTTCCGGTTCTAGTCTGAAATAAAGTGCTGATCTCACAGCGCTTTAACTGGCGGCTTCTTTAGCTTCCGTACACACAACGTGATAGAGATCTGAATTTGCTAACGCCAGTGTTTGTGTCGTCTGTTCTTCAAAGCATTGCTAAAAACATCTCATTACGTCCCTAGAGACTAAACTTTCTGGACATTTCTGTCTTGTTATGGTTTTGCTGCATAAATCTCTCTCGCTCTCAAACACACACACACACCATTGACATAATGATTACCCTAGCTACATAATGCTACATAATGCTACACCTGCAACATCTAACCCTAACCTTAAACTAAGTAATATTACAAGGATTTTAATTAATTAATTACATTTTTTTAAGTTCAAATTTCTTGGGGGGTGGGCAGTTAAACACGTGGGGTCCCTAGCAAAGTCATAAATATCAGATCTTTCTATTCTTGTTGGGACATTTGGTCCCTATGTTGGAATATAAACATGGGTACACATGCACAAACACCTTGTTTTACTGCCTTTGTGGGGCCCGGCCTCTGACATAATATTTACTGGGGCTAACGAATGCTACACGTAACACCCCCTAACCCTAAAATCGTGGCTTATAGTTAGAGTTTAGGCATGGAGTGGCGCGTGGTTGGAGGTGTGGCATGGATCAGGTGTCGAGTTAGGATACTGTTATGGTAACTACGGGATTGCCAGCGCTCCTTTACTTCGCAGCACAAAAACGAAACGGCGGCCAAAAGGTTACCCCTCAGATTCTCAGCGGGAATTTGGACAACCTTTTATTTGATAAGTGGGGCCAGTTAGCAGATGGTAGAACGCGAAGGTAAAGAGATACACATGGGCAGCAACAATACTTAAGCTTTAATAAGCTTGGCCATTCAAAGGTTGCTTTGAGAGGTATTAGAGGTAATATGGACCACGTGGGCTAGGGTTCTCCTCGAGCAACGTCTAAGCGCCACTTGCTTGGCCTGAACCGCGTACGTGGAATTCAGGAGTGAATCCTAGGTCGCAGCTGGTGTAGCCCATTCGACTCAAGGTTAAGTGCTTGTCAGGTTACCACTAGTACAGTATACTACTCGAGTTCCTCAAGGGCCTAACAGTTGCACTTTGGCAGAGGTGGGATTTGAACCCTGGACTTTCCGGTCCATAGTCCAGTACCATAGGCCACCACGGTCCCTAGCTGAGATGGGTTTTTAAAAGAATATATTTTACTGTCTTTCTGTTTTTTTTTTCTTTCAGGTTGCTGAGTTGTATTAAGCCATGCCTTGTGAAGAAGATCAACAGGTTGCCTACGCCTCTAGCTGGACTGGTGAGCGTTTCTCATGCGAATTGATTTATGGTGTCTATGCTAGCATATTACATGCACTCCGTGCACCTGTCCTCACACATTATTAAGAAAACAATAAAGACTTTATCCTGTAAAAGATATGCTCTGTTGGATATGCTGGACAAACAAGTCCACCACAGGACACCTTGAACACAATGAAGACCCACTGTACATCATGTTCAGTGTCTGTTTTTGATGTCTCCATTATGTTTTGAAATAAATCTGGTTTTGTTCCCTGCAAAGGGAAAATTCTTTTCGTTTACGAATTGAGGGAACATATAACGTGCGCCAGTGTCCTGTAAGAGAAACACATTGCACCTTTAATTAATCCCCAACCCTCAGGTGAAGAAGTGGCTGGAAACTGAGACCTAAAAAATGTAAAGCATCCAAAATTATTCTCGAAAACCCTATACTAGTGAGATAGTGTGGTTGTGTCTTAGTGTGTGTTGTGTGTACAGTCTCTTGATAGACGTTTGTGTAGCTGAATGGCTGAATAACTAGCCATGATCTCTGGCCTGCTTTAGGTTTGAGGATGATAGATCATTTTCTGACTCTGTGACGATAGCAGAACACAAAAATAGACAAGCTAAGGAAGCATACCGGATTTTGGTGGGGGGAAACGTTTGATGTGCAACTCCCCAGATTCCTCTCCTCAGCTATTTTATCCCAAACTCTACTGAAATTCTGCTCAACCTCTTCTGCAGGATTTTCAACATGATTTATTTACAATCCTAAACTAGCACCTTGTTATGACCACGTATGAACCGATAAACAGAGGTGCAAATGTCCTACCACTGACCCCCATGATATTAGAACAAAACCCTGAAGTACCTGAACTCCTCTTCTCTGGGTGAAGATGAAAGGTTTCACCGGGTCAATCATGTTTTTACATCAAGGAAACGAACAAGATATTGGACTATAGCCTGTATACTATCCTTGTTTATACTGTAAAGTGAAACATCCCCGAACTTTTGTGAGTAGTAAATTTTACCAAGGAGAGTAAGGACTAGAATACAATTTTAGTTTGTATTTTAGTCACCCAGCACAAACTGGCACTGTGAAAAACAGCTCCACCGTTTTCCTTTCATGGTACACAAACATAATTCAAAATAATAATAGTAATATCTTAAATAATGAAAAAATAACACATACCAATAATAAGAATCATTTTGGCGGCGAGATCACAAGGATGCTGCAATTATTTTACTCTTCTCCCCTTGGGAGGCTTTGGCAGGTCTCGTAGCAGATAGGGGAGATGTTTTTTTCTGTCTGACTTTTTTTTATTTCTTCTTTATATGCAATAATTCAACTGGATTTTGTTCGATGCAAAGGAATTCTGCTCTGTTTACAAAATAAATGGACCATGCAAATGGGTCATAGGTGCCCAAACGTATGGAGTGTACCATTGCCCTCTAGGAGAAACACACTGGACCTTTAAATAAACCGTGAGCATTTGCTAGAGAAGTGGTAAAGGTAATAAAATGTGGTTTTAATTAGACTTTAATTACGAGATGAAAAGAGGTGAAAAGGCTGTTGGGGTTAGAGGACTTTTTACCCCAAGGTAATCACAAGTTTAGGCCTAGTTTTTTACCATATTTTGGAATGGGTGCTGAATCCTCTTCACTAGCCCTAATTAATCCACCTTGCATTGGCCTTCAGATTTGGGCTTTATTTGATCAGAGCCGAACCTTTCACAGCCTCACATCAATGGTGCACTCTGGAAAAGGACTGGTACCCACAGTCCCTCGCTCTGCTTTGCTGCTGCTTTGATTGAATGAGCACAAGTGAGCATTATAAGCAAGGGGAAGGGGGGGGGAGTAAGAGGGAGAGAGAGGGAGAGAGAGAGAGGGAGAGAGAGAGACAGAGAGAGAGAGACAGAGAGAGAGAGACAGAGAGAGAGAGAGACAGAGAGAGAGAGAGAGAGACAGAGAGAGAGAGA
>JAUZST010094763.1:0-19083 GCA_034779995.1 Parotocinclus haroldoi
CACACACACACACACACACACACACACACACACACACACACACACACACACACACACACACACACACACACACGACTACAGGGCCCGGAACCCCCACCCACCACAATCTAATTAGCCAGGAAGACAGAGGGAGAGCGTTCTACTCCAAAGAGGATACATGAAGCACACACACCACATGAATAAACATCTGCAGTAAACATGCAGAAACACACCCAAACAGGCAGGCAGGCGCAGACAGACGCAGCCGCAAAGGCATTCTAAGGGCAACTCTTTACTTCGATAACAACAACAACAACAACAACAACAGAAGAAGCAGCAGCAGAAGACGACGGACCTTCACGTTTTGAAACAAGTTCCCTGCGAGGAACTTTGCGTCACTCGGATCACAAGCGTGTGGAAACGGCCGTCTGATCCACTGCACCCCATGAGCCTCGAGGAGATTTATGAGATGCTGCGCTTTTTACACAGGCCATTTCAAATCAGAAATAAAAGGGTAAGGAGGTTATTCCATTTCCAGACACTTTGATCCATCCATTACCGCCCAAGAATAACAGCCTCTCCCGTTCCCTTCTGCTCAGGCCGGCTTGTTTGTGCCAGCAATGCATTCTTTTTTTTCCTGGACCCCAAGGGCAAGAGCGGGGTGACGATAAAGCAATCCCATCAACTCGACGCGGATTGATCGACTATCCTCGCACAAACACGCACACAAACACTGAACACAGTCCAGGTTAGGTTCTGCTCGATACCGGTTTGTTTCTTGTTTTTTTTGGCTGGGAAAGTCAATAGACGTCCTGTCTGCCATGGCTTCCTTTCAAAGCCGAATCTAACTAACGCGCGCCTGCTTTACACGCTCACGGCTGGAGATTTTTGTTTACACCTCAGGTTGTTGTTGAGCTCTGGCAAAACAAAACAAAACGAATCAAAAACATGTCGGAGTGGAGTCGAGCTATTTGGAGAGCGTTAGGAAATGAAACATAAGCTGGATTTGAAACGCTTACGAAAGCGAAAGCACCTGGCAGCTTTAATTTACGGCGCGGTCCAAGGAGTCAGTTAAAGCTAATATAGTTCAAGGGCAGGCAGCACGTCGCTGTAGTGTTTAGTGCCGTCGGTTCGAACTCCGGAGAGACTCTGCATGCTTTCCCTGCGACTGCCACATTTTAAAATAGGTTAACTGTCCTCTCTGGAGTGCCCCAATTTGAGTGTCGGGTTGTCGCCCTGCCCAGGGTCAGTTCCTGCCTTACGCCCTGTGCTGTTGGGACGGAAACGCCTCCGGGAGGCCGTGGATTGGATTAAGCAGGTATGAAAATGAATGAATGATTCAAGAGCTGAAATAAGTAGGAGCTGGAGTATCACTGATCAATTCACTATGCTTAGCAAGGCCAACCACTGAGCGAGAGCGAGAGCGAGAGAGAGAGAGAGCGAGAGAGAGAGAGAAACAAACAGAAGTGATGAAAAAACAAAACGACAGCCTGTTCCTGGTGTCTTAATTGGCACTGGAGCTCCAATTCGAAAAAAGGCTCCAAGCAGCAAAGCTCCTGGGTCTTTCTGCTTTGGCAAACTCTTGTGCAAAAGCCGGGTGTCAGAGCAAAAGTGGTTTAGAAGCATGTGTGTGTGTGTGTGTGTGTGTGTAACAGGCGCAACCTTCAGAAAAATTTGCCATGGAGATCTTACCTGGCAACACCACAGGACTCCCAGAAGTCGGACTTAGGGGGGGGGGTCTGGTCACGTTACCCGCGCAACCAACTCTCAAGAGGATTCCAGCACCGAATAAATTGCTCAGCAAAAGACTCAAGCAGCTACCGTATCGTTCCCACTACTATTTTTTAAAAAAGTGCTCTTGTGGAAGTTCTTGAGGAACTATACAGACTGTTATTAGAGACGGATCTATTAACGGACTGTATTTGTGAAATCTGCCGAGTCTCGCAGCGTCATTTCTTACACACGTTTGATCTCACTGGGACGCAAAAACTGGAAGGCATTCGCTGCGACTTCTTTACATGACTCGATTCGATTCAGGTAACTTCCAGCATGTCACTCATTCTGCTCTCTAATCAGAGTCGGCCACCGCTGCGGTCTGAGCTGCACTCCCTGGTCCGTCCTAACAAGGCAGACCTGTCACGACGAGAAAAGGGTTAGTGCAGCGGTCGCCTCTTTCTGAAGCGCCTCGTGACGCGACTTCATTTCCATAACGAGCTCCTCTCTCAGCGCGAGTGCCCGTGGCCCCGGCGGCAATTAAAATCGTGTCGGGACACGCTGGGTTCTGCTGCGGTGCAAAAACTGCAAAACAACAACAACGGCAGGCACTTGCCGATCCCGAGCGGCATCATCCGGCGCAACGGCTCTGTCCTGTTTCCCCCACTTTCGGCCAAAACAAAAACAGAACGGAATCATTTCTAACAAGGAGCAGGGAGAAGGGCGACTGCCGTTTCGTGGGTTTTTTTTTTTTTTTTTCCTTCGCCGGCTCACAAGCTTCGGTGTCTGTCGCTCATTAGCCCGAGCGTCCTGCCGGCCCGGTGAACTTACACGAGCAAATAATGGAGCGAACATACGAGAGCAAATGGTGCCGTGGATTTATGAAGATGAGGCCAAATCGTCGGGTTTGGGGGGGGGGGGTGTTTGCTACTGGGTAAGTACAGAGTCGGCAGTTCCGAATCAGTTCGGCTTCTGCTCTGAACCATCGGTGCTGATGAACGTCGACGTTCCAAAACCTCCGACCATCATGAACAGTGCAGTCGGCCCAAAGTCTAAGCAGACCTACTCATTAGAGGATTGCTCGACTAATAATAGTGAGGGAAATAATAGGGAGGATATCACAACTGGGAAATAATATGGTCGCAAGAAAGTGCTTGTGAACCCTGTTATGAATTATCTTCCGTGTTCTTCTTAGGTTGTCTTCTAAAGATCTGCCTAAACGAACAATACGCAATCGAGTGCACGCACGTAGTTATTCAACACATTAATTGTCTGTAGTCCAGATGGAAAATGGTACCATTCAATCAAACGTGACTACTAGCCTGGTCGCCTTTGTAATTACCCCTTTTTTTTTTCGCTTTTCATTTTCAAAACTAATCAGCTGAGTAGCTCATTACTAGACCCTGCATCAGCCAGATCTCTAAAACCATGCAGAGCACTGGGCTTAAACAGGTTCCAAGGCTTCAGACCCTCCTAATTCCATCGTAATTCCAGCTTTTTCATCGTCGCTTTCCTGGCGACGTCTATTTGAAATTTGGTGTAAATATCTGAGAACGATTTCAGACACTGTGGCTCCTCTAAAAGATGACATTAGAGCCTCTGTGCTATTAAATGACACAGTTTAAAGATCACAGGCAGCAGAGTTATAGCGAAGCAGTACACCGAAAGCCAATATTGCACTTTGAGTCACAAATGATATACTGCACGGTCTTTCCACAAGCCCAGCTGCAGCCCCTGTGGAAGGTGTGTGAACACGAGCGCGCACGCACACGCAGGTCGAGGTCGACCTATTCATCGCCCCACAGCGCAGCCCTTTGAAACACCTGCCTGCTCAGTAAAAGAGATGAAACCGATACCTCAAGCAGAGGGCGGGCAGGCCGGAAGGACAGAGCAGGAGGGAGACAGAAGAACGAAAATGATGACAAATGCTAGACAGAGAGATGTTCTGAACTGAGCCAAACTGCTTACAGAGGCCTTAAATCAATTTGACATGGAGGAACAAAAAAGGACTGAGCAATGCTAATCTATCTGCCTTAATCCTATTGCTCGGAGATCCTTTCAAATTCACATTCCGTGCCTAATACAAAAACAAATAAAACCTCCTTTCTTTCACTAATCAGCTTGTCCCTCAGCTCGCCCCTTTTTCAAGCAGTCAAATCAGGATTTTCGGATGCATTATCTTAATCCACTGTTTTGCTCTTATAGAGTGGTACGACGTCGAACGGACCGACGCTCCCGATTTTCAGTCGTTCGTGCCTCTGAAACGGCTAATTCACCGTTCGCATCCTGCCCACTGCTTACAGGCAGCATATTGTACTGAAAGGTCTACAAAACAACAGCCGTTCCTACAAGCATGCGGGGAAAAAAAAAATGATAAAAAAATGCTGAGAAATCCAGAGCTCGGGGGTGAAATGCCTGAGCTGCTTTATGCTTGATGCCATTCTCAGAAGCTAAGGCTGTGGCATGGAAAAGAAAAGGTTAAAGCTTGAACCAGGCTATTGGGGAAAGAGAGGCAGAGAAAAGCAAGGGGGAAAAAAACGCTGGTTGTTTCTCAACCTTCTGCCTATACCCTTAAGACGGCACTTTGAAAGCTTTTTGCGCCGATTCCTCGTCTGATACTCAGCTCAGCAACAATACCTCTGTGCAACCCACAGCGTTTAAAAAATAAAAAAAAAAAAAGAGGGGGGGGAGGGGATCCATTATCGATCTCAGCTTGTTTGGGGATCCGGGAGAAAAGACACAAAGTAAACACCTATAACAGAGTTATGAGGTAAAACGGAAGAAGAATCGTCTAATGACGGCCTCCGCTTCGTCATTAATACAGGGGACATACAGAGGTCAGAGCACATCTACCTGTTCCACCTGCCACCTGAGATCTGAACCCACAGCCCTTGAGTCACCAGCACACAGCCTGACCCACCTCGCCGCTAACACACCTTTCAGTGTCCTTCTCCAAACACTGAGCAACCACGTACATGTACAGAATCTTGGTGGCGGCCGCTGCAATTCAGAAGCTCTTGCTCTCTTCATAAACCACGACAGACAGAGCAAAGGAAAATCTGCCGACAACGGCCATGGTGGATAGATAATGCCATTCTTACCTTAGGCTGAGCACGACGAGGGAAGGCCACTTTGGGATCAATCTGCGCAAGAAGGGAAAAGCAAGAGCGCAGAATTAGCAAACTGTAACGAAGTGAAAACTTTTTCAAACTTTAGAGAACCCGGTACGAAAAAAAAAAAATGACGGGTTTTAATAACGACACCGTTTTACCCGAGTCATTTTCTTAATGGCACGGCATTTCGTTTTGCTAAGGTACTCCAATAAGTCATAAACGTAACGTGGCTCAGACCAAAGAGGACCAAAAGTTACTTAAACACATGTGAACGAGCTCAAGAACCCAACTTGGAGATTTTTTTTTAACAGGGAAACAATCCATATTAAATAAACAAACACAGTAATCTTATTTGCCGGTGTCTAATAAGGTACATTTTGCTTTAGAAAATTGAGCTGAGGGGTTCGGTTTGTTTGTTTGTTTCTTAGTTTTATTCACAACAGACACGGGATTACATCAATACCCTAATCATGAGCCAATTTAGAGCGACCGATGAACCTAATGCTTGTCTTTGAAATGTGGGAAGAAACCTGAGCACCGCGAGTAAACCCACACAGACCCGGGGAGGACCGAAGAAAAGGCATTGCAAGTCATTTTATAGGCTATTTATCTGTGCTATATATAATGAACAATCACATACGTGAAGTCTGTGTTCACTGAAACTCCTTTAAGCTTTCACCGTGCTGATTAAACCCGACTGTGAATGGTTTTATAAAGCCGGCTATCTTGAACAAAGCCGGGTATATTAAGCGAGCGTCGTGCTACGGCCCTCAGGAAGTAAGATAATAAGATGGCCACAATCAAGCAAATGGAAAATCCTCAGCTGTTTTTAACCTGAAAATGAAAACACCACCGGTGACATTTTCACATCACCCACCCTCCTGCTTCACACACATTCTATCAAAGCTTGAACCCTACAGATTGATTTTACCAGAATAAAGCACCCTGTCCTTGGCTCAGTTTCTCCATCAAACGTTTAAAAATCCTATTTACATTAGAGGTAATAACGCTCGAGGCCAGTCAGAGATGAGAGTAACAAGGTGAAAAAAATTTTTTTTTTTAAACGCCTGTGAGAAAATCTGAATGAAAAAGATCATGTTGAGGGCTGTTCCACTGCCTCTGCCTTTTATTTACTCTCGCAGCATGCGTACTTGCGTTTGGGGGGGGGGGGGGGGGGTAGTGGTGCCTTTGGGTTCGTATTACTGATGATTTATAGTGACCTCAAGAGACGTAGACTGTGTACTTATATTGCACGGTTGCCAAAAAAAAATCATTTTCCAAATTCCGTCTACTGATTAAGCAATCAGAGTCAAGCTAGTGATTTGCATGAATCGCTGATCTGTGTCTTGAGTCTGAGGTTTTATTTAAATGTTTTATTTTCTTTTTATTTCAGCACATATCTAATAGGTATCGGCCCTAAAACGTAGCGAAATCCAGAGATGCTGAGCCTCGCGCTGTTCACGCACCGATCATCTTGGTCCTGCTTATATGAGTCAAAACTCATAAAACCAGTGGCCTCTAAATTATATTTAGTTATGTGCAGAGGAACTTTCTTACGACATCTTTACAACTTTAAACCAAATTAAGCGTCTTCTCTGAGGATGCTTCAATAATCAAAAATATTTTTTAACCCAAACACAAGGTCTAACTTTTTAAAAATCATTCGCCGGTGACGATGGAAACTGAAGCGAAGCTTTTCGTATTTCGTCCGGTATGCGATCCGGTTCACCCGTGAGCTTTTCTCCGGGTCTGACGGACATACGTCCATGAGATGCATGTTCATAACGGATGTAAACAAATGCCACTATTTGATATTAATTACCCGACGGAATGACAGAACTCAAAAGCCATGTAGCAGGTGGAAAAACGGAAAGAACCTTTCATTTGTGTTTGTGCTTACGAGCATCAGGGACGAATCTCATAACCTGCTTTTATGAATTTCGTGGTACTTAAGGAATTGTCGGAGTTACGTTTACACCTGGGTAGGGGTAGCCTCGTATTTCGGAGTTGTCTAATGAGAAACACTGCTAAGCAAACACAAGCAGTGTTCATAGGAGGCACCACCAGGGAGCCACTGTGGTTCTCGTGAGTGCGCCAATGATGAGGAGCGGCAAACGATCTGCGAGAATTCGAGAAAGTCAGAAATGAAAGAGCCCTTCAGATGAAGCTGAGCTCTTGCTACGGTTTGTCATTCTTGTTAATTTCTCTGGTTTTCTCCCCCGTTAACAGATCGCGCCGGGAGCCTTATGAATCTCGCGTTCGAAATGAACGAGAAACCATTTCATGCACCGTTGTCACGCTCGACTTTAATATACGGCTCTTTAAGAAAGAACTTTCAGCCCATCTCATCCAAGCAGATGGTGGGAAAAGAGGGGGAAGGAGGAAAAAAAAAAAAAAAAACATAAACAGATCGAAATTGTTCTCTTGCAGAAAATTACTTGGCCGTGTTCTGCAAGGCAAACGCTGTATGTCGAGGCGCATCTCGCACCATAGAGCTGAACGTTCGCCCGGAGGGGGGGATGGAGTGGTATCGGAGTGGGATCATTATGGAGCCAAATGCCTGTGATGTGCTCCATATGAATGTCTGAAACACTTTGGAACAAAGTATGAAGACCTGGGCGCCCCGAGAGGAGCTGAGGGCTTCAAAATCATATGTGATCAATGGTTTCGGGGTGCGTTTTGATTACCGATTATGCAAGATATTGCGGAATTCGACATGCACGCGATTATTGTGGAGAGTTTGATTTATTGTCACTGCTCACTAGGGCTGAGCGTATGAATCAGCATCGATACACTGCGAAGCCTGGGATCGTCGACAGCGGAACAGAACAGTGACCAGTCCTGAAAATTACTCACATAACTCAGGAAAAATTCGGTCTCGTTGAACGAGCTTGTACCGTTATTGTCTCAGCGAGGTGAAAATGACGATAAATATTTTTCAATCCTCTCGCGAACCAGTCTGGAGGAAATAAGGAGGGAGAAATGGAGGCACTTTGTTGTGGTTGGATTTTTGGGGAAGCTTAACAACAAAACTGGTCCGGGGTTTGCCGGACGGACGTCAATTTCAATTGTCAATCGGGAAAAAAAAATGGAGACTTCATCGTAGCAGTTAAAGACGGACCAGAATAGTGACCAGTATAGTGGAACAGTAGGCAGGAACCATTAAGGAGAAGACCTCAAGTGAACCAATAAAGCCTGCCTTTGATGAGATTAATCTTTACATCGTGTTTTTCTTACCGACGTCCAGATAAACAGGACTTTAAGAGAAATTTTAAGAGTAAGTGTTACGTGGAGCGCAGCCCAATTACCCCGCTGTCTGCCGGAGCGCAGACGAGATGAGAAATCTGTCTGGAGGATGGCCACAATTCTTTCAGCCATATTTCCGTTTGACAGAGTTATGATTGTTATCTCTGTAAATCAGGTCAATTTAGGAGATGAATTCCATAACACCTGGCTGTGGTAACCCTCCTCATAATGAATTCCATGTAATGATTCGTTTTAGCAATTGGCCCCAGGCACAACCGATTCAACCTCAATTACTGCACGCGAGCGGACGTATCCGAGCGCTCGCACAACACGTCGCTTTGAATTGCAAAGCAGGTCGGCTCTTTTGATGAGGCAGTTTTGTGAAAGCCCCCGAGCGCGCGCGCGCACGCCGCCTTTTCAAACTTTTTCTTTGCAACGCACCGAAGAATCCTGATCCTAATCTCTTCTTCAACGTGCTGAGTCAGAATATGACGAGCTCACAAAGGAAAACTTGCACTGCTTCTCTGACACCGATGTTACGTGCTGTGTGTGAGATTAACTCAGCCATCAGTGCTGGCAATTTAAATACACATGAAAACTGGCTAGGCATAGCCTTTTTTAAAATAAATAAATAATCCCCTCATACACACACACACACACACACACACCATCTGTTCAAGTTCTGCCTTCATTCACGAGCCGCACGAGCCAATCAGAGAACGCCTCCTATTTCAGGTTGCTCCGTTTGGAGTGAATGGTGCCTCTGTGCACCTTGGCGAGGAGGAAAATGGCAACAATCTGTGTCCTTTCAGTGGACATATTTATGTAAATGCGCGGCTGTTGGAAGAATTAGCTCGCATTCATATCGAATGGCGTGACCGGAAACGCTGCGCTCCTTCAGTCCCGCGATAAAGAGAGAGAAATCAAGATATGCACAATGCATCAGGCTGCACTAATTATTGATAATGAAACAAACCAATCCAGATGTTACTGTGAAAAGCATTTGATTAATTCCTCGAAGCAGCAGTGCTGGATGATGTAAGGCTTGTTTTCCCCACCAGGGCTAACTCTCCTGCCTCAATCAATAACCAAGCGATATTAATGAGACGAAAATTGACCACAGAACAGTGTCAGAGATTTAACTGCCGTCTTTAATAGGTGCCGTATTTGACACAGTGCCACAGCTAAAGCGTCCGATTCTAAACGGTCCTGCATGAGGCATGCTGAGCGTCCTTTTGATCCTTGTACAGCGATATACTGCAAGGCGATTATACACCTAGGAACAGGCAAAACCCCTAAATAATTATAATTACAATCATTAACAAACAGATCTCTAATGACTAGGCTCGAACGCGGATATCCACAGCTTAGCAATATTTTATTGAATCAAAACTATAACTCTGCGTCAAAATAAAGGCGGGACGGTTTTCGTCATAACATCTGCTAATTTCAGGCTATAAAAGGCTGCAGTTCGCATCGCAAAGGTGATCATGTGATACAACACCTGCTGCTACCTGGTTATTAGATTTGGAACAAAAGGAAAAAGTGCTGAGAATAATCAGAAAGCCAAACTTAACTCTAATAACATGACGCTCCGGTTTTAACAGAGACGAATGTCTACTTTGTTTTTTGCTTTTCACGTTCACTCCAGTAATTAAATCCTATATTTGACACGATTATAAAAGAAGCTTTGCGTTTATGATGCGGACGGCATGTATTACTTTACCTACTTGACGTAAAGCGTCCTTGGGTTTGAGAAAGGAACTTATTATTATTATTACTTTATCGGACGACGGCTTTATCCGAACATATCTGAAGGACCCACCCACTCTGGGCTTTGTTTTAGTGTCTTAGAGTAATTCACTAGCAAATGGAGTAGCGTCTGGTTGTTTCAACGGGTTAAATTGGTTCTGACCTCTGTTGTCGGAACCAGTTCGAGTGCATTAGAGGGCATATAAAAAACAGAATATTGTACCAATCCTGTTGGAATACAGGGGCACTTCAACCAACCTCGGGCCCTTACCGATATAAGCAGGGTGGAATTCTGATTTCAGAGCCTTTATACACACACAAATTGCTTTATAGAAGAACAATTCCAGTCACAGTTACTGGTGTTACTACTGGTCAGTTCTCCAGCTGTCTCTGTTATAAAGGCCCGGCGTCAAAAGGCAGAACTCTCTCTGCTACAGTACTGTCGCTATAATGCTATCAATGCCAATTATATCAGGACTAGTCGATTACATACATGGGCTCATTCCCACCCTGCTTGTATTCTGTATTTCTCAGAGAGACGAGGGACGTCCGGGTTGAAATAAAAAGCTTTACATCTTTCGAGTAAAGATCTCTCCATGAACACCATTAGAGCTGTTCAATATGGACAAGACATCGTGCTGCTCGACAAAACAATTGCATTATACCCGGTAGTCTATTAAAAAGCCATAATGCTCACGGGGAAAGACTGGCCTGCTATATTGGGTTGATCACAGCTCGCAGTGCGTTTCGCGGCTGCATGTTTCCTACTGCAGCCTCCTCATTACCATATCGGCACTCCAAAAGCCAATAAGACTGTGATAACGATTCACAAATGACATATTCTACAGCGATGAATAAATTCATTATTGGAGCGTGTGATGAAACCGGTTGCAACAGGAAGGTGGCGTCTCGTGGTAAATTAGTACAAGGTCAAATTAAGCCCGAATTCAGCACATAACACTGGAACACCTGCTCAGAGAGACACAATTAGCTTTAGGGGACGTTTGAGTCAGAGGCAGTTGCTCGGCGGCAACGGAGAACGGCAGAAAGTGAGTCATCAGTATTCTGACACTCGCATCCTCTGAAGTGAAACTGTACACCTCTGCGGGGGTAAACCTGCTCTCCGCAGCGACAGCCTGCTCGAGCAGTGACCGAGAGAGAGGAAGTAGAGCAGGAGAGTGTGCAGGTGCACCGACGCCTTACATAACCCTTCTGCAGGGAACGGCGCACGATGCAAAATCTTTGTAGAGCTTAAAGCACGTTTCGGCAAAAACACAGAACGCGTATCTATCAAGCCTATTAGAAACACAATCACAGACACGCACGCACGCACGCACGCACGCACGCACGCGCAAGAGTCACCCGTCTCAAAAAAGCTGTTCCTTAGCATTATATTACCGTTTACTCATTCTGAAGTGTTTTAATCATTTCATTTACATTTAATTTACACGGCCCTCATGCAGATTGACTTACGACTGATCCATGCAATTAAGGGTTAAGGGCCGAGGGCCAACAGTCTATCACTTTATCCATATGTGTCTCGACGACTGGCCTAGCTGAAAGGCAAGACCTCTCTTGAACCCATTGGCAGGCTTCCTGTGCGAAATATGCATCCAGGGAAAATATTCCTGTATCTTTGTTTAATTTTTCTGTGTGCACAGAGCGCCTGAACGCAATCCAAACAATAATTTGAAGGTTAAGGGTCCTGTTTAATTACAATTCTTAGAACCTTCCAATCAGGAGGCACTTCAATTGTGTATTACAAGTGTTTGTGTAGAACCAAGATGCTCTACATTGTTTCATCTGAAACCACCTACGCTACCTGCTGCAGACGATCATCTAGCTGGGACACTCGCTTTCAGATTAAAGGTGCCTTATGTACCTTGTTAAGCAAGGACTCTTTAAGGACTCTTGCTGTCTGGTGTCATCCGGGGTTCGACATGTTCCCCATTTGAGCCTGGTTTCCATCATTATGAATCTCTGAGACGTTTTCCTTTCCACTGTCACCTCTGGCTGAGTCTAGATTCACCTTTTTTGCAAAGTGCTTAACAACAGCGTATAAATATAACCGAACAGAACAAAAGCACTCAAAGTCAGAACAGAGAGGTTGAGCCCAACATCTAACAGCATACTCTGCGTTTATTTTGTCTTTGATTCCGGCCATTCAACTCGGCAGCTTGCACAAAGACCACATCCCACACACACACACACACACAAAAAAATAATCGCAACTCTGTGTTTCCCAGGGCGGATCAGGCCGGTCTCCACCTGCTTCTCATCTTCCTGGGCCAATTTGCTGTGCTCTGGTTTTCTCAGACCTTTAACAGCATGAAGATTGAGCGTTAAACCTAATTGGGCCATAGGTAAACCTCACGGCCCAGATAGCAAACTCAGAAACTGCATGCGCAAACAAGTATCCCAGGCACTCAAAGCCTAATCCAGGATCGTGAGGATAAAGAGCGTGAAAAGGAGTAAGCTGAGTGTTTTTCATCAACAGCACTGTGTTTGGGATCAAGCAATTGAGAATAGCTCCCGCTGTGCTGGAGCCAAAGTCCTGAAAATGTGTTTTTAAACAAGACTCGGAGACGTTCATTACTTTTGTAGGTGTGTAACAATGGCATGAGGACAGGCGTTGTTAAATGCTCCGATATGATTGGTCGGATATGTCAAGAATTATATGCATGGTTATTGCTGGCTGCGCGGAACAATTATTTACAGTTTTACACATTATTTGATCTGCATGTCCGTCATGTATCGTATCAAACTTAACCTCTTCTGCAGTGCGCGTTCGTATGAATGTGTGTGACGCCACATGCAACTCAGCACTTCAGACAGCGCTCAGACTCGATATTAGGTATGTCTGTGCTGGGGGGCTTCGCTCTGTATTTAAAAGCAAAAGGTGAATAAGGATAAAGTAACACACGTTACAGAGGGACGACTGCAAAAAAAGGACACGGGGCCGCAGCTGTCGGACGGATTCGCCGTGTCTGGTTTCACAGGTAAATAAGCCCATCTTTCACCCTCAAACAGTCACGCAGAGTCGGTCTAAAGATAGCGGGACTCAAATGCAGAACGTTACCTAATTCATTTATTTGGAATCATGACCAGGAGCTATATCGCGGTTTTACAGATATCTTAAAAACGCATGCTGTGTTGTAAGGTTTTATGGAGATAAGAGACTCGAGAGTAGGGCAGAAAATATTCAATTATAGTTTATTTCTCGTATTAGCATCTATCAGAGACATAAAAGGAACGCTTTTGGAAGGAATTGCCCACTTGTTATTCAAACTGGATGTTTAAAATTGTTTAAAATGAAGCTCAAGCGCGGGTAAGAACGATGGCGATCAGTGATGTGATCGTGCATGCGCAACTCATTGAGGCTTTAAACAAACAACTGTTGATTCTGGACGAAACTGCCGTCTCAATTCACGTGACAACGAGCCGTATCGGGTGCAGGACGGGTCAGCAAGCCTCTTCTGTTCCACTTCCCATACTGCGACGCAAAACGCGAAGCGGACCGGCAGAGTTTTGCTTTCAAAATGCGAGAACAAAAAAAAAAAAAAAAAAGAAACGCGAGTGTTTGGAGACGGTTCGACGTGTTAGCGTGTAAAAAAAAAAAAAAAAAAAAAAGCATGATCAAGCACTCTGGGACCACTGACACGCAAAAAACGTCGGGGGCTTGAGCTGAAGTGTGAAAACGTACGACGAGACGCCACGTCCTAAAGCGGGAAAAGCAACCATGCAGGCTTTCATCCGAAGTACAAGTGAAGGAACCTTGCGTTGTGTGAATGCCCACGAGGTGTGAGGTTGGGTCTGATGTTACGAGACAAGCTGTGAGCTGACGAGGGCGCAGGTTTAAAATAAACAAATTAGACGCATTAGAATGTGAGTAAGTTCTGCTACTACATTACCCAGTGTTCCCTGCATGAAGATAGCAAAGGCCGTGGACTTTCTGTAAGGGGCATTCTCCCGCAGTGATGTCATATAGGTAATATTACCATTATTATCATTTGGATATTGCTCTATGGACTCATTTAATGGTCACATGACCAGGCAAGCACATCTTCCGAGATTTTAAGTCAACGTCGTATTAGTAACGACGTACAGACGCACACAGACATACACACTAGTCCTTTATCTGGCATCGAGTCACGGTACCTTCACACTACATGTCAAGGACGTGTGCGTTTGCAATAACTGATGGTGTATAGGCTGTCGAAGCATTTCTGTCTGACCGTACCACTTCATTCACAAACACAAAAACACACACGTATTCGAGCATAAGAGAAATCTCGGAATCTGAGCCGTCTATTCTATCTAGAGCTGTATTCAGTAAATCATGGTATCTGCTTACAGCCTCTTTGTAGAAACGCAGACATTTAACGCCACGGCAGCAGCAGCCAGTGTTCAATTATTTGTTTAAATAAGCTGCTAAATGTCAAGAGAAAATATTGCTAGGTAGCATAACATTAATGATATGCCTGCACCGCTCGTGAAAATGAATGAAATATCCCCTAATTTCTGTGAGCAGCTTACTCACCGTTACAACTCCTACCCTTCATGAATCACCACTCGATTTAGGAGTGACTTCACGACACCTGGCATTTCGGGGCTTTTGCACTGACAGCGAGGGGACGCGAGGTTAATGAGTCGCACCAAAAAGCACTGGACGTTCACACCTTGGGCCCTGGTAACATTTTTAAATTGTTCGTTCATACCGATTCATACCGCAGTGGATCCTTTTTTTTTTTTTTTTTTTTTTTTTTTTAATCCCGACGTCAGATCATTTTAAAAAATCCAGCGACCTGGAAGTCTTCCGCTATACGTTGTCCATATTACTGAAAAAGGGTTGGACGATTAATCATTAGAAACTGGCAGGGCTGCGGAGGGCTTGAACAACGGACTGAACTTGTGCTCAATATTAATTTTATCGCTTTACAGAAAGCAGTAAATTATATGGTTTTGATTTGCTGCTACTGGTAAGACGACACGTTGTGATAAGACAAACGCAGCTGTAAAAATAGCAACCACACCCGTCATGCTATCACTATTTAATTGCATTTTTTTTTCAGGATTTGGGGGGATGTGACATAACTGGCCATGACTGCTCCATACTTAGAAGTGGGAAGCGTGGTTAAAGAAAAAGTCCTTGTCCTTGTTTACAATGCCCATGGCCGCCCCGCACCAGTCAAGTTCTTGTACATCCCTGAATCTATACTCAAACTAAGCACACGGCTTTCCCTTTGAGTTAAGTCCATGTCTGGTTAAAAACTCTATACCACCTCGTTCTGTATCAGTCTGACGTTTTTGAGAGGTAACTGCTAACTGAGTGAATTTACGGCAATGCAGCAGCATAGCGTCACTTTCCTTATGGTTTCTAACTTCTGATAGACCTCAGAAACAAACAGGGAGAGGCCGGGGTGGCCATAAAATACCTAGGGCTGAACTAGGGAGCTTCATCCAACTAGTTTTCTCAGAAAAAGTCAATAAAAATCATATTACAAAAGCCTACAATAAAAATGTTATCTGTAAGGTTTGCTGCTCAACAGCTGTAGGTGCTGAAAGGTTTGGCTGAACGCTTTGCTAAACCGACTCAGTATGTTGAGAGATCTAGCAGATAAGAGAGACAATATGAACGATAATCATGTCTTATATTTGTAAGGACATGGCACCGATCTAAACGGATGAAAAGGAGCTAAACAAAAGCCTTGATCCTTTAGCAAAGTCAAGGTCTCTCGAGGCTGGCCAAAACCTGAAACCGATCATATTTGTGCTTCTGCACAGAGTTTGAATGAATAATATTTAGGCTGTTTTATATTTTTAGGGTCATGTTGCATCTGAACGTTGACAGGTTCGCAATGAATATGGTGAACTGCGATTAAAAGCTGCTCGCGCCCTTCAGGACTACTGCGTTGGCATATATACTATTACAGTGATATAAAATTACATATGCCATGACAAAGGAAGTTAGGGACGTGCGTCTTACACTGCCGAGAAACTGGCTGGCCTTCAAACGTGGTTAACGTTAAGCCAAAGGGTTTGCTCTAATGATCATTAGGTAACACATTATCACTATGTTCGTTCATTCATTCACCCCAGGCAGGGCGCCGATCCGTCCTGGGGTACATACATTCGTACGCACTTTAGAAACACAGACTAACCTAACACTCGTGTCTTTGGACTGTAGGAGGAAACACGAGTAAGCCCATGCAGACTGCTATGTTATATTACAGTACGTTAACCCCAACGCATAACTATCGACAATAAACCTAAAGCGGCTAAGAGAAGCGGGAGGCTGCGTCTTCTGGCCACTGAGACGCGTGAAAACGATTCTGAGGGAAACCTTGTAGATATGATGCGACTGAACTCTTTTCTAAAGCTAAAGCTGCTTCAGGGGAGGATCCATTTCAATCAAGGACACGGTGCATCCGTAAGCCCTTGAATAAATGCCTGCATCGGTTGTAGACACCGTCAGCAGCGAAGCCAGATTCTCACTCGGCCATTTGAAACGCCGTGTTCTGACACCCAAGGTTGCTCACTCGGAAAACTATTCTGGTCCTTTTGAAGGAACTGGAACTGGCACAACTGTAACTGTTCGATTTATAATATGGAGCCCGGGAGTGGCAGAGGTCAGGCCTTGCTAACAAATCTGTGTGCACTTCACTGACACGGACATTGAAGTTTATCCACAGAAAGTATCAGCTACATAGAAATAAAGGGGAAATGTGAAAATCTCTCTTTTTTTTTTTTTTTTTAAAACAACGTGTTCAAGGCCAGAACAAAAATCACAATGTGAAAAGCAATAAATAGCCAACGTACCGTCTTTGAGTCTAATTCGTGGTGTGGCTGAGCTAGGACTTTATCTACGCTGGCCGCATCTGCAAACGTAACGAACCCGAAGCCTCTGTGGGACAAAAACAGGGACATGTTAGAAACGCGACGGCACAGGGACAAAAAAAAATAAATAACCACTGCATCATTGCATCACTGAATCATTTAGCCTGCTGAGCAGTGTCTATGTTTCTGCCTTCGGGAGTCGGTGCTGGTGCGTTTCGCCTTTTTTGCACGTGCGGAAACAAGGACGGCACACAAACAAACGCTAAGCTCTAAGGTTGCGAGTCAATGTCAGACTGCATTAGGCAGCAGCTTTCACCCAGCCGACTCTTTCCCCCCTTGTTCTGACTGCCAGTGCAACACGAGGCAGGTCAGGATGCTTTAAATATAGCAGCTATCAATGCTTGGCTCTGAGGGTGTGCCTTGCGAGTGCAGAAAGGAGGACAGCACACACGCACGCGCACAGTCTACGCTCTGTGGTTCCTGTATGGTTCCCAAGTCAATGTCAGACTGCATTAGAGCAGCAGCTTTTGCACAGCCAGCTCTCCAACTGCCAGTGCAATGCAAGGCAGGAATCCAAGGGTTGCCAGGTTGGACGCAATCCCTGCTCATTGAGCCTTGGAAAGCAGCGCTGGCACAGTTTGGCGATTTGACTAGTCAAACACGTCTCGGGTTCGCGACCAGGTGTACAGGGTGTGTTAGAGGAGAGAGACCAAACTGGGCCACAGCATTAGCTTTACCGCAGCAGGAGTTGTGCAAGACCAATTTAATATCGCGCATTTGGGAGCTTGTCTGTAATGCAAACAGATTCAGCTTCTGGCAACCCGTGCTGCACTGTCGAAGGAACGTACATTTATGTGAGACCTACAACGGAGAACCCATGCTTGCAAGACCATGTCAGACCGCATTTAGGCAGCAGCTTTTGCTCTAACCCCCAGTGCAACATGAAGCAAGCAGGACTCCGAGATACTTTATAAATAGAGCCCTGTGTTGGACGTGCATGTGACGCGCTCCTGTGCTTCTTACCCTTTCCTTCCCTGTTAAACCTTCTGCACTGTCAGATCTCCCTCTTGCTGATCAGTTCTCAATCTACTGTAGTACCACCTTAACAGTTATGCAGTAAACGTTACCTAAAACATTCATCGCTTTGTTTAGTTCGTCCTTTACCCTTTTCATTACATGCAAGTTACCGTGGAAAGTATTCGAGTCAGACATAATCCACGCCTCTGATGGATCCTCCTGGCGAGCGCTTGTTTAAAAGGTGTAATAAAAGAGTAATACAGCAGTTCGAATGCGCCTTGAATGATCAGACTGCGAACACCGAGGACTGAACGCTGATCTGAGCACAACAGGCGTGTTAAGTGAACTCCACCGACCTGAATTCACTTTGCAATATAAACAGCGAAACGGCTTTTGTTTGAAACGATCTATAACGCGGTGCCATATATTCAACCCTTCACCCTAACTGTCAGCACAGAGCGCAAGGCAAGAACCGACCCCCGGCAGGGCGCCAATCCGTCGCACCCTTCGCAGGGGCCAGTTGACCTGACGCATGTTTACTGGAGCGCATTGGGAATCCATAGTACCCGGAGGAAACCATGCCACCTCCATAGAGGCCCGGAATGGAATCAGGGAGCTCTGAAGCTGGGAGGCAACAACGCTGCTCCGCTGTGCTGCCCTAGTTACATTATATACAGAATGTAAAGGTCTTTGTTCGTACTCATTCGGGGGATCTGCATATGACCTGTATATGCAATGCGCAGAAATGCGGCAACAAAGTAATGAAACGAAACATGAATTATTCCCAAAGATTTAAAACAAACTTCCCCCTACGTATATCATCTGTGTCGGGCCACTTCCGATCCTCTGTGCTGACACCCAGACCTGGCCATAAGGCAAACGAGGCTTTCTGAAGCTCAAATGTAAAATGAAATAGCGCACGGTTTCGAAACTCTATAAACCTCGCACCTTAGCTACATCTGCTGGCCAGATCTGTGCAGCCGCCCTGGGAAAACAAATACAGGGACGCGACGTCGCAGCGGTTGTTTTTTTTTCTTCTTATTTTTGATAAGAAAATCAAAGTTCCTCGCTATTTTACGAAGGAGGAACGCCGAAGTACTGAGTAACAGGATCACTAAGTGCATTTTGAAAGAAGTAACGCTGGTCATGTGCGAGTGCAATTTTGCCCCCTAGTTTGCATTTACCTTGAAAGCTTACGGCACAAAATGTACAAACTGTCTCACTGACGCTGAGCTCACGCAGAGGTTTTCCAAACTACGCTCCCTGTCGCGCTTGATCACGTCTCAAAACTCGGGTTTTAACCCGAGTGCGTTCGTTAGATCTGTCTAGCCATTCAAAGACAGTGTGTGTGTATATATATATATATATATATATATATATATATATATAGCATCCATAACACTTAAACTGATCTGCATTACATTTT
>JAUZST010094774.1:0-45072 GCA_034779995.1 Parotocinclus haroldoi
TTTTTTTATGATGAGAGGGTTCATAGGAGACAAATAGGTCTGGATATGCACCACAGAAAGCCATGAGCTGTCAAATGTTTTATATTCCCATACTGAAACACAATTGATTATGCATTGGAAAAAAGTGTTATAAAATCAGGCCTTTCTAACACTTCAGAAAAATGCTTACAAAGGGTGGGGCAATTTATAGCATTTTCACAAATCCTTGCTCGCTATATAAATTTTGTTTTACACATTGTTCGCTTTTTTTCTCATTTATTCACATGTACAGACCTTTTGTTGTTATTTACAACAAACAAATGTATTCCCTACAAATATGGTAGGCCGTCTATAAGAACACTTATCAAAAGTATTATATTTACACAAGTTATTTTGCCTTGTTTTCTATGTGAATACTATCTGAGAGTGTAAAATTGTTAAATTAGGTTATTTAGTAGCTGGTTAAGGTTGCATGTTCCAAAATCATCACCTTATGTTTGACATTTTCTCTACCAACTAGGGTTTTCTTAACTTTATGAAGACTTTAAGAAGCTGGGTCCAAAATAACTTATTAGTATTTCACTGCTCTCTGCTGCATGATCATTTAGAATACATAATGTCAGAATGCAAGCAGAGCAACAGGAAATCAGACAGGAAATCAAATGATTGATTTTCACCATGAGACAGACCTTCGATTCTGCACCCTCTCAGCCATGTCAGAAGATTAGACTAAAACATCACAGTCAATACATATGTTAGCTTTGTAACTAAGAAGCAACTACAAGAAGATCATATATAATTTCTAAATGTCTGAATAAAAATGTTTATAATCTTTGCATAATTTACAAAGATCAGACAAGTTTCATCTTAACCAGAAAGAGAAAGACTTTGTTCCCTCATAATGCCATGGCACATACCATGTACATTTATGTTAATCAACGGATACCCTTATCCAGACTTGGTGATACAGTCTTACAATCTAAGCAATTAAGTAGGACTTGCTCAGGGACTAAATAGAGCCAGCTTAGCAGACGTAAAACTTATCTTCTGTTATAGATCACAGGACCCAAGTCACTAGGCTACCACAGTCCTGAGATTGGATGATCAAATGAGACTTTCTTTACCTTATTTCCAGCTTATGCAGTAAAAACACATTGAAGTTGAAATGGTTTGTACCATGATGTTATGTTGGAGAAACAAAGTCCTCTTTCTGATTAAGCTAGATTAAAGCTCAGTTGTGCTGTGAATAAATCATCCCCCCTACTTCAACACATTTTAAAATCTGTCATGATGCTATTCTTTTATTGATAATAAATGTTAATGAAGTACTGACATTGCACAGAGGATGAGAAGTTTGGTTGGGAACAAAGACTAGAGGCAGCAGTTTGATCTGTTACTGAATTTTATTAACTTCAAAATAATGAATACTATTTATATTTATTGATAAAGTCTACTACGGTATACAGAATGCTTGAAGCATTGTACAAAATATAAGACAAATATATAAGGCATTTTAGTTTGAGTATGGTTTTGTGTGTTCGTATCAATAGTTGCTAGAGTGGACGGCTGCTTTATGTATTGTACACTGGTGATTACTATATGATTGACCATGAGCAGGTATTATGGTACATTTTGCTATTAAAATCATGCATTTTAAACAATAATCTATGTGAAAATATGGCATTTATATGATAAAAGAAAAGTGTTCTATATAATAATATTAATAATAATAATAATAATAATAAAACATCTGTATGAGCTATTGTGTATCTCAATATGAAGAAAATAGAAAATCTCTTACTTTCCATTGAGAGCTGTGACTCCGACAGTGCTTCGAGGAGTGGACATACTAGCTACATAATTCCACTGTTTGGCCTGGGGGTCCCACCTCTCCACTGTGTTCAGATAGCTCCATCCATCATGGCCTCCCACTGCATACATAGGCCCTTCCAGAACAGCAATCCCTTCTCAAATGAAAGATAAAAGATCATATGCCCTTGTTCCCCCTCATAATATGTATCCTTAAGAGCTGACTTTTATCTATCTGCAATTCCAATTTATTATAAGCAGAGCTGCAAAAATGTCAACATTTAAATGATACTGCCTTTGCATTAATTGAGATGGAAATCAAAAGGTCTGCCCTTAAACCAAGCACCAGGGACTGAAAAGATTTCACATTGCCTGGGCCCTGAGGCACTAACATTAAGTATTCATGCAACATCCTCCTCTGCAGAAAAGGTCTTTCATGCTTCTGTAATAAATCTGAGGTTGTTGCTTTTTGGCTGTCCACATATAAACTGACCCTTGACCCACATTTTAAATTGGCTCTGATATTACACTGTAGTGAAGACCTCATGCTGAGCCAGGTTTATGACGCCACCGTAAATTACGCAAACACAGCAGTGAATTATCTTTATACCTGGTCCCAAATTGGCTGACATGTATTTGACTAACTTTTACTGGTTGGCTGCTCACTGTGTTGGCATTTGTGTCTCATTATTTCATTTACCCGCAGAGTGTGATTGTATGGTTATTTACATGTACCGGCTAATGGATTGGTCTTAATCATTTTCCATTTGTTTCTGGTTCCATTACTGAAGTAAATGCCTCTCTTATGTAGTGTTATTCACTTTGCTGAAGGTTAGCTAGAACCTTACCATTAATCATATCTAACTTTGTTGTATAGGGTAAAACATTTTTAACACAATTTTGTATTGATATGTTACTTGTACTGTACAGCCCAATGTCCTGTCTAATTGTGAATGTTGGTCCAGCGAAGGTGATGTAGTTAAGGTACTTGACTATGGACCTGGAGGTCCAGGGTTTAAATGCCACTTCTGCCTAGTTGCCACCATTAGCTCCTTGAGTAAGACCCTGAAGCTTGTTTCAATTGTATCAGTTGTAAGTCACTCTGGATGGTGTCTGCTAAATGATTAGATGTAGAAGTGTGTTTTTATTAATGCAACATGACATGGTGACAGAAAGATAAACACAAAGTCAGTCACTCTACCTCACACACAAGCAATACGCACAGGAAGCTAAGGCGAACATAACAAACAGATTACACAACTAACGTGGCATGTGAATAAATAAACACATTATAGTTAAACAGGAAATGAGTGGAAGTAAAAAGAGCATAATTAAAGACAGACGTGAGTGCAGCAGCAATCACAACTGGACCACAGCGAACTGAAACATGGAAGGAAACACATGAGGACAAGAACGAGTAAGGAACAGAGAAGAGCCCTAGGAATGCAAAATAAAGCCTTTTAAAAAGCTGCATAATCACAGCCAGCTACAGAGAGTGCTACTGAACAAAGTGTGGAGGAAACCCATGTAGAACATGTAGGTGATCCTGACACCTTTGCTGTGTACAGTGGAGGCCAAAGTCAGAGATAACTATTAAATATGATTCAATTTTGCATTTGTGTGTAATTTAGTACAGTGTTTTCATTACAAATTATAAAATCAATGTAACAATTTGAGTGAAAGTTGAATCTTCTGGAGAAATCTGTAATAAATGTATTAGTATTTTGTATGTTTCCCTTTTTGTTGTAATGATGATGTTCATTGACTCTACACAACTGCTGGTTATACGAGTTGGAATACCAGATTTGGGTAGGTTCAACAAATGTTTGTCTAATGAGTTGTGCGTCTGACTAATCTCTCACATGTTCATACTATGTATGTCTATGCTTTGTTTTTAAATAAGAACAGGAAGCTATTTCTTCCAAAATAATTTACTTCAAAAATTTTTCTATAGTAAATTTTTTCTATAGTTTTGTTAATAAAAATAAACTAGAATAACTTACTTTCTAGTCTATAAATATTTGCTCCACTCTGTTCTGTTCCACTCTAGATTTGTTCCTGAATAATTGGTTATTATGACTATTATTCCTACATGCTTGTCTCATATTATTTTTTTTTACTAAATGTCTCACTTCATCTTTGTTCTATCGTAACATTTGCTTCATAAACATATAGCACAGTGAAACAATAGAATCATGAAAATATGAATATAAAACCCATAATTGAAGGGTAAAGCACCAGGGTTTTAATTTTGAAATAAGTAATAATAGTACTAATAAAAGTAATAATAAACAGATGAGATCAGTTGCAGCTGCTTTAATTTTATATTCATTTTAAAAGAACTGAGTTTGGCTACTTGAAAAGATTCAGAATGCAGTCTACCTTTGCTGATTCCACAATTGGCATTAGTTATTGCAGTAGCAACAGTAAGCAACAGTTTAGATATTGGGTTAGGGAAGTAAAATAAATATGGCAATAATATCCCACATAATGGCAGGAGTTAGAATAGCCAGTGATCTGGGAGTGGGAGTGTAGATGGTTGGGTTTGGCTGTACTAAATGCAGTGGTACACATAATTATGGCTTGTTTAGAAAAATAATAATTATAATGTTTTGAAAAATGTTATAATGTATTTAGTCCAAAATTAGATTTCTTTCATATATTTAGTATTAAAATAAAGAAGTTTTTATAACCACTTTACACAAGCATGCCAATATTTCTTTAGCTGATTTTGTATCTGGTCTACTATTGGGAGTTTAAAACATTCTGCATTTTCTTACCTTATGACATTATTATATGGCATAGGGTTTTTTTAGGTTTCGACTTAAAATCACATGCAGTATAAACATATAAGTTTTTTTTAACATATAAAATGACTTTAAAAAGGCAGTATATACTGTATTATTTGGCTCAAATTTTGCAACATTATAATGCTTAATTTCTCAGGTGTATTTTCTGTCATTTTGGTACATGAATTTTAATTAAACACATTTTAATCAAATACTAAGACTTAAATACCCACCTAGTCCATGTCTGTGGGTAGACATAGGAGGCATGGTGGACCACACTTTAGTGATCGGGTCATAGCACTCCACCATGTTGGATGTCTTGAGGCCATCCCTTCCCCCTACCACATAGAGCTTGTTATCTATGACTGCAACTCCAAACTGAAGCCTCCGGCCATTCATGATGCCAACCTGGATCCATGTATTAGTACGAAGATCATACTTCTCTATTGTAGTAGAACCTAAAAGAATATTTATTTAGTTAAAATATGATCAAGTTTACTATATAATGTACTACTAATGTAGAGACATGAACTATTAAGCTCAAAATAACAAAATGTATACAGGAGCTTGTGTTTGTCTCTATAATCGTATAAAAGGATTGATCAGAAGAGGCTCTTACTTGTAGTTTCATTATCATTACAAGTAATTAAAACCTTGAAGGCAGTAACTTTGCAATTGATTTTCTGCCATGTTTAGAACATTCAGTTTTGTCCACTAGTTTGCGATTTGCGCATAGGTTAAGAGCATTACGTAGTTAGTAGGCCCTTAAAACTGTGGACAAACATTCACATAAACAATGGAACTTTGTATTGATTGACAGCACTGATTCATTATTCACTGTCCAGGCAGGAAATCTATCATGATTTATAACTGCTCATTCATCAGTAATAACGTTCTCTCTAGATCCTGAACAAGCTGGTAAGGACAAATATTACATCACTCCGGTATTTCATTCATAAACAACTCTCTATAATTCCATATCATAAACCATGTTATTGACAAACAGCTTGTTTACATGTTAATTCCTATTAACCCAATGTTTATTTAGAAATTTCTAATCTATGGTCAAATCTGACTGAATATAGCATCATGGTGTTTGACAGCACAGCAGAATACTGGTACAAGATTTCTAATTACCGCATAGCACCTTGCAAGTTTCGATAGTAAATCTGTCAAATGTGGTACTGCAAGATGCCATGTTTAAATGCATCCCAGTAAGACTATGGTAATTCAGCAGCCATGCAAGCCCCAGGCAGTCTCATACACATTACAAATATATTATTTAAAAAGTTTACTTTCACTTCAGAATATGGCTGCGTACTGTATATGACCTTTTATCAATATGTAAAACTGAATGGATTTCAGTTGTGTTTGTAAATGGTGGCTTTATTTTGTAATATTAAATCAAGTTGTAAGGTTTAATTACCTTAGTTTACTTTTTAAGACTGTATGGATTAGCTACTTTAAGTAACACATACATTTGTATAGGCTACCAATAAGACATACATGTTTCACATGTTGTTATTGCTTTACCAAGTGGATGTTTATCTGTTAAGCTTCCATGTATTCAGTTTCCATCTGCATTTTAACGCAAGGCCATTTATTATCTATCATATATTGATTAATCAAAATTATACATATTCACAAATGAACTGGGTCGATAATATGGTTCAGGCACACTTAAGCAGACAAATTTTCGTATTATTTACTTTTGCATTTGGGGGCCATCAAGACAATTAAGCTATCAAGCCCCAGTATAAAGGGGTGAACCCCTTGGGTGGCATTGGCAAATGGTCCAGGTCCAGGGCAAAGTTATATGGGCTGTTCTCTCTTTCTAGTCTCAGACCATATCTCACTAGTCTAGAGGACACTCATTGACTGGAAGCTATCCAGGCCCAGAGGTAGCAAAGCACCTCAAACTAATGCATTTGGTGTACAGTGCCTTTTATGACAAAATTTGTTTTCCTTTTAATTAAAATTGTAAAAGTAAAATTTTAATAATAACAACTTAATAAAGTAATATTGTCTAATCCACAAAGATTAATATTTCTTATATTTGTAGACAAACTGATGAACACCCAGATAAGAGCAGTCAGAAATTGTGTGCCTTTTTTATCAGGTAGTTAGTACACCTTTAGCACATTCGCCGTCAGTCTCATTTCATAAAGGAAAGTCAAGTAAACATTATTTGAATGTCATTTGTTTAATATGTAAAAGCATGTTATATGTTGCATTAGCAATTATTGGAAATAAACCAATCTGACCCACCTTTTGAGGCATCCATGCCTCCTACTGCATATAATGCCCCGACTGTGGACTTGCGTGGTTTGGTTCTTGGGCTCTGAAGCATTGGGCGACGCTCTGGCAACAGATGGTACTTCATGGCCTCCATCAATAGCTTTTGACATTCCAGATCTTCAGAGAACATTTTATTGTTCTCCAGGTCAGCCAGAAGCTTGAAAATAACAAGCATTTACATCACTCAAAAGCTCTCAGGAATCACTGAATATGGTCAGCTAGGCTACTAACATTTATTAATAATAGCATTACCATTTATTTATTATTTATTTATTTTTACCATTTATTATTTTATAATTTCATCATTTATGACTATATAAAAAGAACACATTTGCTTCATATATTAGGGACAAGACAGTTTCCTGGCAAAAAAAAAAAACAAATGTGGAAAAAATTATGGACAACTCTCTGATTCTGTGCAATAAGAGTGTGATATTCAAGCCTTGGAGTTGATATCACATACCAAAATTAATTGCTTTGTTAATTGGACATAAGGGACAAACATCCAATTATCCATTCAGTCAGACACCAGCTGTTCAATAGTTTATGACCAATATATCCTGGTGAGTTTTTATAGTGATATTTCAGTTTTAAAGCAGTGTCAATATAAGCATGTCATGCTATAGCAGTACTGTCCTTAGCCATCCCTTGTTTAGAGTCTTCTGTTTGTTTAAAATGCTCAAACTTCAGAGCGTATTACTTTAATTTTAAAACATCCTACTTGAAATACCGCTACTGTTTTGCACAAAAAGGATTGCTAACAGATGGCATATAGCTACAAATCTCATGGAGAAGGTTACAAGTGTCAGCTAAACAGGTGTATGCAAAATTTTATATATGATAAATCTAAATATTTATTCATTTTTACAAATAAAAAACATCATCCACTCATCATCCACTACTTACCAATCAAAAAACTGTAATTAAGAGAAATAATTAAATAAATGCTTTCCCTAACTTTAATAGAGAGCATAACTATAAATGTTTTTGCTTGTCATATTAAGTCATCCACAAACATATAGGTATATAGTTAGCTTGGTACTGCTTTTGAAAAATAATGCACTATTATTTGTTCCACATTACTTACTAGTAGCTTATATGGTTAAATGGCATTTTATTTATAAAGAAGAAATACATATCAAAAGTAGGAAACAGATGCCTCCATTTGCCCATACATAATTAAACGGTTTAAATCAAACCTTAACCCCAAAAATAAATTGTGCTGGGTACCCTCTTACACCTAGTGTATCATAATCAAACCTGAGGTGGTAGTAGGGGTAGCCGGATGTAAGCGAGTAGCAATCCCAGATCTTGCTGCCGGTGCTGCACATCATAACGCACCCACATCATCAGCGCCTGAAAAATGGTCTCCTCATCTGGAACATTGATGTCATCGCTGGACAGAAGTTTGATTATTTCCATGGTTGGAAGTAAAAGAAACTCCTGGTTCTGAATGACTTCAAGAAAGTGTTCCTGAAAGATTAATGTGGTCAAAAATTACTAATATTTATGCTTGCAAGTAATGAGTTTTTATTAGCTAAATACATTATTTAATGAACAGTGTCCTATTTTTAACAGACGTTTTACTAAACGTTCCAGGTAAAAAAAAAACATTAAAATTTTTTTTAGAACCTTCAAACAGTCTTCGGTATATTTCTTTTTAAGCATATAGATTTTAATCATGTCTTCCATTTGACTGACAGAGACTTAAACGTATTTTATGGCAACGGCATAATGTAATGACTGATTTTTAGGCATATTTAATGCTACAATGTAACATTGTTATAAAAAGTAAATGAATATGGAGTTTAAATGGAATTAATGCAAATTAATGGGAAGCTATCAAGTAAAAACAAATTATATAGAGGTGTTGATGTTATTTATTTTTCATTTTGTCTTAGTATGTGGTTAGTGTGTCATTACTATGTGTTCATGATTTTTTTTTTTTTTATGTCTCTCTTCTGGCAGAAAACACATGCTGACATTTTCAAACGAATCCTTAGTTTGACACGCCAAAATGACAGTGACATTTCTAAATCAGCCATGGAAAGGAATAGTGCAATGTTCCTGGCTCACAAAGAAACAGGATGTCGGGATTGCACACTGAAACAGACAAAAACAAGCTTATCAAAATAGAACTTTACGAGCAGGACACAAAGGATGGTGGAGCAGGAAGCAGCCCTATGTCCATTAGTCAAGTGATTGAAAAGGAAGTTTTCCTGCTTGCGCTCTCTGATTAGATTAACCTCACTGATCTGGGAAGCCCTGTGTAAACAGCCTGCGCAGATGTCCTTCAGGAGATAACTGTCATCTTCCAAAGCTGTTTCCGCACTTTGGTTATTCCACAAATGTGTGTAATGGATCCTAAAGCTCAGGAGAATACAAAATGTACTGGCTGTGTTTGGGAAAAGTTGCTTTTACTGAAATTCTCACACATTTGCATGCACACACCAAAATCACGTATTGGAAAATAAAACAATGGTTCACATATAGATGCTTTAAATGCATATATGTGCAGTTTCGGAATCCTATTTTGATTAACTGCATTTTTAAGTGTTTAAGATGAACCACAGGACCAAAAAAAGGTTTGTTTTAGTTCTCACACATGTCCATGACAAAATCTCTTTTATTTGTTTTCAAAATTATTCTGACAACTTGAAGTACTTTTCAAGAATATTAACAGTCTTACCATGGTGTAGTTGTGAGCTACATTCAGGAGATCCATGCACCCTTGTGCATCAGCGAATGAACGGATCCCCAGGCAGTTGGATGGGTGTAGTTGTTTCATGAGAAAGTTACAGCAGACCTCAATAACTTGTGAGAGCTGGAGAAGACATGCTGCAGCTAACAGGCTCTCAATCGTTTCTTCTTTCAGCTCAAGGATGCCTTTGAAAAGCAAAAGTATAATATAAAAGCCATAATATTTAACACTAAACCAGGACAAAAAACATAAAAGGGTTCTAAATAACTAATTATTCACCGTTACATTAATGGTTACATCTGAAGAAGTGTCCTGTTACAAGAACCTTGAAGAAGTGTAGGATAAAAACTAGAAACAATTGGATTAAAGTGTTGTTTCATCCAGGGTATGGTCTGCCTTTATTATATTCTTTAAAAAACTTTTTAAAAATTACTGTAAATGTATTTGTTGCCCATTATGCTGACCACTGTTTGCTTTTACTATCCTCCAATGTTTAAAAAATATCTTTCCCAACCTTTTGTCTATTGTTCTCTAAGTTCAATAGTACATCTTCAAAGTTGTGTGCTCTCCAAAGTCATGAATGGTTTCCTATTTTTAATCAAGGCATTTAGCCATTTGATTCCACCTTCTAAGGGAATTAATGCACCGTTCATATTGTAATAATTACAGACAGCATATTATGTCTCTATAGGTGTATAGTTACTAAAGTGGAAAATCAGGCCTGCCAGTGAACACTGAGGACATTAAAGGATACAGTTAAAAGGTTTAATAAGAACACAATTCCAATGCAATGTCCAGTACTTAACATGCTACAAATTATTAATAGTTTTGTTGTAGAGAGGTATATACTAACCAGTGTATGCAAAATTGACTAATGATCTCAGTGCCTCTGGATCAACGCCTTCCATTTTAATCTCATCCTGTTTTGCCTCTCGTACATTGTTGGTGAACATGGCAGCAAAGTAGTCTGATACTGCACTTAACACAAGTCTGCCAAAAGAAAATACAACATTTATATTACATCCAGTTTGGTTCACTATAGCTGCTCTAATTATCTGTAGCTCCAGGGTATTATTTAAACTCTACCACACGAATCACAAAGTATTTATTTTCAACAAGTTAAGCCATGCAGAGCTGCTGAGACCTCAATTGATATTACTGTTACATTCAGTCACTCGCTGAGGCTTAAGAGTTAAGTGTAAATGTGAAAAAACACAAGCAAATGAAACTGCTTTGAATTATTGATGAATAGTCTAAGAATTATCATAGGTAATACATAATCTCAGATGCCAGGTGTAAGGATTGTTTTACAAATATGTAAATGTAATGCTTACATACAAAATGTATGACTTAAGTAATGCCTGTTATTTATGGCTTTTATTTCAAAAGGTTTGTAAGTGGAAGCTTGATTTCCCTTTATGGATACAACCTGTGGGCAGGGATTTTGTGATTTCCAGCTATCAAAAGCACATCACACAGCTGCTTGTGTTGCAGGTAGGTCTCCATCTTACGGAAGGTCTGTTCTGCATGGTTTGTGGCCTGGAAGAACTCATCCGAGCAGTTAGAGCTCATCCTAGAGTAACTGTTCAAAGTCAAAGTCCTGTAAAAACACAAAACAATCAATGCATTAGCAAGCACTCAATGAACCTAATCATGAGCACACTACTATCAGATGCTGAGCTTAATGCAGTGTTTTAAATGATTGTTATGGGATATATTAGCACATCATGGCTAATTGTGATTTTGTTTTTTTAATGACTGTTAATAAATATTCTATTAACTCATTAAAGTATTAGATGGACAATTGGTTGGACAACCCTTTGGCCAAATCAGTTACTAATAGATCAAACATAGAACCACATAGTATCTGTAGAAAAACAATGGCTGTACAATGGAACATCATAGTTCAGTGAATTTTCACCGGATGCCAAGTCAGTCCAATTTCTGCCCTGAGAGAGCTGCCCTGTTTAAATGTTGCTGAGAAGTGGAAACATCACGAGCAATAGGCGTCAGAAGGTAAGGACCACTGAGTGTTGAAGCATACACCACATAAAAACAATCTGTCATTAATTGTAACTCTAACTGTGAACCACAAATAAAGAAATGTCCAATAGAAGAATTATTCGAAAGTTCAAGGATTTAGCTTCTGTGGCCCTATTGTATCTTTCATGCGCAAGCCCAACTTCTCAATGATGTGCACTGACTGAATATTAATCCTACCAGTATTGGATTAATATTGGAGTGCTGCTGGGAAGCAATTAATAATGTATTTATAACTTTGTGGCAGCAGATTTATTTTTCCTGTTTTTTGCATTGCAGTATTCTGACACAAAACTGAGCTACATAAAAATGGATTTAATTATTTGGTATGGATAAACCTGACTAGCCTACAGGAGTCCTGGCCTGAAAACTACCCACCAGCTTTGGATGAAATAGTTATGGTGACTGCAGTTTAGCCCATCGCCTCAATATCTACCCTTTTTAAATGTGGATGTGGATTGAGTTGTTTTGAAAGTGGATTGAGTTGATATCTCAGTGGTTCCAACTCTAATCAGATGGTTTTGAGTTAAAATCTGCTTGTCGTCTAAGCTGCCACTTATTGGCTTTTGAGAAAGGCTCACATTCCTCCACAGCTGAGCTTAATGGTTAGGTGCTATAGATAAAGGCATCTGCTGAACTATCTAAATTCCATAAATATGTATGTATGTGATGTTTGGGAGTCCACCCACTTTCAGCCATATACAATCCATATACAATCCATTATCCATTATCTTCCACTTAATCCACACAGGATTACAGGTCAGCTAGTGCCAACCCGGCAACTCTGGGCACAAAGGCAGGAATAACGATAGACAGGTCACCAATCCTTCGTAGGGCACACACAGTCATGTACACTGTCACACTCTAAAGGTTACTTTAGAGACACCTATTAACCTAATCGGTGCACCCTGCGACTGAACCTGGGACCTTCTTGCAGCTGTGCTACCCATCGAGCCACTGTGCTGCCCGCACTCACAAATAACTGTGGATATTTCAATAATTTTTGTGAGCAGTATTTTCCTTTTCCTACACCACAGTTGAAAAGTTAAATGCTGTGTAAGAGTACTGTCAATGCATTTCAGGTAAGAGCTGCAATAACTTGGCACATCCCAGCTGAAAATGTATGACACCCTGTATGTCGTTTTTTCACACTTGTCAAGCTCAAATTAAAACCATTAGGGCTGAACTCCATAAATAAGTGGATTGAGAAGCAGAGTATACCAAAGGGACGGCTTACCATTTTTTCTTACAAACTTTCCTCTTTTTGATATTAACAAACTTTGCATGGTGCCTGGCTTTTTTCCAGCACTTTGATAATGTTAATTCTGAGCTACTCTCCCTGAGGACCGGTAGATTACATGCTATTGTGCAGCATTTCAGTAATCCCTCAAACCCATGACAAACAATCCAAAACTGTTATTTCAAGGCCATTTCGATGCCCTTCAAGGCTCAAATCTACCACTGGCATTGAACTATTCTGAAGGATGGCCTCATTTCTAAAAAGTAAGGTTGTCTGGATAAGTTTAGTGTAATTAAAATGTACATTGTTCTGTCCATTACAATTGTTGGTATTTTAAACATCTATTTTAAAATCTAATGCATTTTGTTAGCATAAGTCCAATATGCAGTATCTGATTATTTTAA
This sequence comes from Parotocinclus haroldoi, assembly GCA_034779995.1. Taxonomy (NCBI): domain Eukaryota; kingdom Metazoa; phylum Chordata; class Actinopteri; order Siluriformes; family Loricariidae; genus Parotocinclus; species Parotocinclus haroldoi. Next base: position 13,261 of record JAUZST010094774.1, read on the forward strand.
GTCACTCCACATACAGTAAGTAAGAAAGTATTATTATTAGCAACTATAACTGCTATACTATCCACAACAGAAATATGATCCACCCAGTAACACATAAGAACACGACCGGTACTACAGATGTAATTGCATAGTAAATCTCACTGAAAGCTGAGCAGTGGAATCAATGGCTATATAAACTACGACTATATTGAAAAGCATGTGTACTATAAAGGGCATACACATACCGCTGTCATAGTCCAGCTCTCCTTTCTCAAGTGTACTGCAGTTCATATTAGATTAATGTCAGAGTTCACACCCTGTTTATGGTTTGCTGATAATTATTCCCTGGCCTCCCCGTGGTGTAAATGAGAAGAAGCTGCCATTTGAGTTTATAAAGGTGGTGATCAACATGCAGAACACGTCTTTGTAGACAACTGATTTTATCATGTAGTGGAGGAACTGCATCCTTTTCACTTTCATTATGGTTAACATGTATAATGTGCTACGTAATGAAGGAACATATCAGATTTGTTTAATGTAGATGTTAAATGGTTGCTGCTGTGTTCAATTTGAATCCTTTTCAGTCTGGGTATATAATTTACTATTAAAAAGGGTCCCTAAGTCATATGTATTTGGTTAATAATTGGCAATGGGCAATTCAAGGTTTCTAACACAATTGCACTTGTTTCAATTTATTAAAGTATGTTAGATTTTCTGTACTAACTAGTATAGTTACCCTCAATGGTTATATGAATCTAGAATGAAACTCCAGAGTTTAATTGTGTAGCTTGTAATATCTGCTCTGTTTACTTCTAATATGGACTGCACTGGGTTGTTTTCTTTAAAATTAATAGATAAGTAATTTTATTGTCCTGTGCTGTTCTGGTTGGCGGAATACTGCTTGGTGTGCTGAATAAGACGTGGCTCTTAAAGGTGGCTGTAAAAATGAAAGATGCATTACTTCTGTGTCAGCATCAAAGAATGTAAAAAACGGCATTTTATGACTTCCAGTATCTATGTGAGCCCAGTTGCTTTTCTATTACTCTCTCAAAGGCAGTACATTTTCTAAGGTGTTTACTTTCTTCCTGGGTAATGGGTTTTATTTTATAAAGGCACATTATGCCACTGGAAAAAAAAATCCATCACTTTTCAATGATTTTAATTGACAGACAAATTACACATCAAATAAAGACATTTTATATGACCTAAATGTAAGTTACTAAATGTAGAACGTAGAACTAAAACATTAATAAAAACTACATTTTGAAGAATAAGAACCATTTTTAAACGCTGTAGACACTGCTGAACATGGATGTTTCAACCAGCTAGTTTAAATTAAAAGAAGTTGAACTCTGCAACACCTCCAGCCGAAAAAATCTGTTTAAGTAGCAGATATTGTCTTCCTCAACCTTCTTTGCAGGCATGTCTAGTTTAGAATTATTCTTAGACAGTCTTGCATTGACAGAATGTTGAAGTTCTAGCAATCCTTGCAGATTTTTGGCTGTTTATGTCATTTCAGTTTGCATACTTGATCAGCTTATGAGTAATTTTGTTAGTCAATAACCCTAGTTGGTGATTAACTGAAGTTTTTAAATATATAAAAAATATATTAAATAATAATTAATAAATTAAAATGGCCATGCATCCAGGCCTCACCATTAATGCCTTTGTTGGTCATGGTCTATAAATAATCTTTTAAAGTTTCACCCCTTCTTTTTTCTCGTCATAGTCACACATTTAGCACAGACCCTTATCCAAAACAACAGATACATTCTACATAGTGCAGCAATTATGCATTATGAACCTTATGTGTAAAGAGTGTAAAGAGGTAGCATGGCAATATGGCGATAACATGTCATCAGTGAAGTTTATAGACCTACTGTGTCATTAACTTTAATATGGAGGTGTTATTTATTTATATTATTTAATTACATTATTTCTCAAGTAATATTAGCCTCATAACACATGCACTCTCTAGTCACATATAAAGTTGCTACAGATTTCTAAAATCTGTTTTTTGGCATCTTTCAAATGGTGTCGTGTTATGTGAATCAAAGCTCTTAAATTACAATTTGACTCAGAGAAATCCACTCCTCTGAACACAGACATATCTGACCTTTTAAAAAAATTCCCACTGGTAAGTTGCAATTCCATGCTGATGTAGCCCCAAGGATTTTATTTCGTGTAGAATTCAAACCAACCTCTTACTCACTGCTCTTTTTAACTTCTCACTTTAGATTAAACACCCCAAAGGTAACTTCTAGTCAGTATTTTATAATCCTTTAGTTATAAAGGTTCACAATTTTACAGGAGGAAATATATTTTGTTATATAATTATATTATATAATTGTGTAGTTATTGGCATTACATAAAATATCATTCAACTTTATTAAACATGAAGACAGTAAGAAACCTTTGGCAAATTCAAAATAAAAAAACACAAAACTTTAAAGAAGATGAATGGAGTGTAGTTTTAAAAGAGGATTAGAGCTATCAGCTGTCCCTTCCAGCAATATGTTGCTAAAAACCTTTATCACTCACATAGCTTAACCGAGAACATATTCCTCCAGATCATTTTCCTGCTGTCCTTTCAAGTCCGATCTTTTGGGTACAGAAGGGCTTAAGATCCCTTTTATGCTGAAAATGTATTTGTGTAATCCCTGGGATTTGTGCTCACACTTATTTTCATTCATTTCAGATGCTCAGTCTGTTTTCTTAGATAATTCTTGTCACCAACATTCAGAGGAAGCTCTGTATTTCTACAGTGGTGCTTGAAGATTTGTTAACCCTTTAGTATTTTCTAGATGTCTGTATTTGATGTAAAACATAATCAGATTTTCATACAAGTCCTAAAATTAGATCAAGAGAACCCAGTCAAGCAAGTGAAATGAAATATTATACCTGCTAAGGTGTTTACTGAGTATGGAAAATGTATATACACATATTATTTACTTTGACTTTTATTTCTTTGCAAACAGTATGAATCTTAAATATTTAATTTATTTTGTCTGGTCAACTTTATTTAATTTGTTAATAAACATTAATTCATCCAACAGCCTGCAACACATTAAAAAAAAGTTGCAATGGCAAAGAATAAACCACTAACGCTGCCATTCCTTTTCACTTAAAAGAAATTTGGTACAGAGGATACCAAGCAATTTAGTGTTTCAGGTGTTATTTTGTCGCATTTGAAAATCCTCCACACATTCTCTATTGTGGAAGGACTCCTGCAGACAGGTCAGTCAATTGCCCATTCCATCTTCTTTTTCATCCATGCCTTTTTAATGTGTGCAGCATGTGGTTTTGCATTGTATTGTTGAAATATGCATGGACATCACTGGAAAAGACGACATTTTGAAGGTGTCATATGTCAAGGTGTCTCTAAGATCTTAATGTACTTTTCAGCATTAATGCTGCCATCACACAAGTATGAATGACCTTTACCAACACCGACACAGCCTCATACCAGACAGACCCTTTTTTGCTGCATTAACAAATGAAATAAAGTTGACCAGACAAAACATAAAATATTTCAAGTCAAAGTACACTCTGTTTTAGGTGGTATTCCAGGAAGTTGATGACATTATGGGAAGTAGAAACTGAAGTGTCACATTGAGGGTCTGTGAGGTGTTCTGTAGAACTCATTCTTCTACCACTGTTTAAGCAATGAGACTGAAATGACAGAGGTTGCTAATTAGAAGTAGTGTTCACATACTTTTGGCTATATAGTGTAGAATTTAGTTGTTGAAATCCTTGTAGCAGATACCGCATCCCACAAAATTGCTACTGCTATAGTAATGAAAATAACGTATTGCTGCAAGATGCCTACCTAGCTATTTATGAATCCCCACTGGTCATAAAAGTAAAGGCATGTAACCATAATTTCTTTCTTGGCTTTAATAGCTTGAAGGTATCTCTATACTAAAGTTAATACGTTCTTGAGCTAAGACACAGCAGGTGAATCCTTAGTGCAGCTTTGTATCACATTTTGGAGGAATGCTTTGTATAAAGAGATTAAACTGCAAATCAATCAATGAAGAAATTTTCAGGGTCTGCACCTTCCCTGTCAGTGTCCTAGACAATGCTCTGTGCCAGTACGTACCTCCAGAGGAATCAAGAATCTGAAATGACACTGAGCTTCTAACACCGTTGGTGCTATATCCCTGTGCTGATACTGCTGTTTTTGCAAAAAAAAAACAACATTTTTTTGTAATAGTGGAGGATGTGAAGGTGTTTTGTCTAAAAGGCATAGTTCAGTTTTACAGTGCTGTGAACAACCTCTGCAGGTGCAGAACTGGTAAGTGAGCAAATATTTTTCACGAGAGAAGGTCAAATTACACAAAACACCATATGTATGGTAAAGACAAAATATAAAAACATTATAGTGCATAGCTGAGAGAAGCCCGGTGCCATTAGATTAAAAAATAAATAGGGCACCCGGAAATCACAGAGGCAGCATTTTTATGCAGCTGAGGATGATGTAGTATACATATAAGTGTTTAAAAGCTTAAAATCTCTGTAAAGAAATATGACCCAAAGCATAATCAGTTCTAAAAGTAGAAAAGGAGCAGGTGAGAATAGAGTCAGGTGTTTTCAATCAATAGGATGACAGTCAGGTGCGAGTGTGTGCCCTGTTGTATTTAAAGTAATGGAATCTATTAATATCAGATATTCACAACACATTTGTGGAAGTCATGGCACAAAAAGATTTCTGAGGATTTAATCAGGCTCTGAAAGCCCTAATAAAACATCTCTAAAAATCTAAAATAAAATTATCTAACAATAACTTGATGAATACCTTACTTATAAATAAGAATGTATTCATATTAAGTTCAATATTAAAATCAATATTAAAGTAATAATTACAAATAATTGTAGCATTTCATTGCTCTGTCACTTGAAAATCATGCCTGATAGGCCCATATTAAAACAGTACCTTAAGGTCCACCTAAAAGATCCACCAACAAAAAGCTAACATTTTGTTGTCAAGTGTTATATACTCTATATACACTCAGTGGCTTTATTAGGTACACAGTGCTAGTACTGTGTTGGACTATTTTATTTTCAAAGCTGCCTTAATTGTTCATGACATCATAACTCAGCAAGGTGCTGGGTCATTCCTCAACAGTCCTCAGAGCATACTGACGTGACAGCAACACAAAGTTGCTACAGATTTGGATCATGGATGTGCAGTCGACAAATCTGTAGCACCTTAAATCTGCATTAAAGTTTGACATGTTTTGCTTTCAGAGACGCTCCTGCATACCTTGGATGTAATTAATATTTATTTGGTACTGTTGCCTTTCTAAAAAACAAAAAATCTAATATTTTTCTAATATTTTATAAATATATTAATTGCAAGAAAAATGTAAAAGCATTTATCCAGTCTTTCCATATTTGTATCCTTCAATTTAATGAATGCGTGCATCAAGTATGTTTGCCTGTTAGGCAGGGTTACTGCTTGCTATTTTAAGTTCATTTAAATGCCTTAACGGTTTGCCAAAATCCCTGGTTAGTCATCAGTAAGTCACAAAACTGACACATTTCAGGCTGAAAAATATTTTCTCATTGCAGTCATTCCATATAAAATTTATTTAGAAATATTTTTCATTCATTCTAAAAAGAATTGGCCTGCTGTGAGTTTTCTGTTTGTTGTAAATGTACTCAGCAGTCTTCCTGTCATATCACATCACACACATGGATTTCACAAATGCAGAACAATTTCCCCAATTAACCAGAAGCAGCATTCACATACTGTAGCAGCCTGTGTTTTTTGCAATATATCAACATATGCATTGTACATACATTATGGTACGGTGAAATGCACATATCCAAACAACCTAACTATTTTTTAATATTATGAAATTGCCCATGAATTTTAACTAACCTTATCTAACTAGTTATCTAAACCACTAAGCTGGTATAATGAATGGCAATGCAACTAATGTAAATAGATGGTGTTCTAAATAGCTCCTAACAGGCACATTCACCCTATTTAGTGGGTCATTATTATTTGTTTAGTATTGTAGAATTTAGTGCTTAAAACAGGAAACCAATTCCCACTCAATCTGTCGATAATATGCATGCAGGTAAACCCAACTAGAAAGCCTGCTGCAGCACTAAATTACACTAACATCATTGAATGTCGACAGCAATTTGCAATATACAGAAACCAGAATCTTTATACAGGAAATAATGGATATAGGCTCCTGTTAGTCAAGCCATTTTCTTTAAGACGTTACATTCAGATAACAGGATTTGATCATATTTGCTACATAAAACATAACCTCTATGTTAAAATCAACAAAATTATACTTATCTTGGACTGTAATAAGTTCCCTTCAACATAGACCATGATGTTGACCAAATTCTCAACACTTCCTATGATGAATCAGTACCTGAAATTAGACCTATATGTACCATATCGACCTATATGTACTGGAAACGTGACTTACTGCTTCTGCTTGACAAAGATAGTGTCATTATAGAAGGGGAACTGAGATATATTTCACATTCAGCACCTGCTGACTCAAACTGCACCGGTTCCTCATAAAAGGTGTCACAGGCAAAAATTCCTCACATAGAAATTCATCAAAATCATAGCAAGAGCTTTTGAGAGGTCGCACTGAGTATATTGGATATACTGAGTTTAACCTACCCTATCCTAACCTTTAAAATTTTCATCCCCCATGCAATATAGTGTTTTTCATTGTAAAACCTACAATCAGCACAGCAATGTGAAAAGTTGCAGTCGATGAATATGAACAAAATCTGATGATCCATGTTACCCCAGAATTATTTCACAGTATTTCAAAGAGCATCTTGATCTCACTGAATGCTTGACATTCCTTGCTTTAAGTGCCCCTGTAAATGCTTGATGCACTTTTGGTGAGGTTTTGGTCAAGGTAAGTATTCTGCACTCCTGATATTCTTTGATCTATTTGTAGTCTTAATTTATATGTACCTCTTAATGAAGCCAATATTAATATTTTCCGATGAACCTTAAACAAAATCTAGATTCTAGATTGTGGCTCAGAGATAAGAGCAAACTGCTGGAATCAGCAGTGTCTCAGGACCTGGGCTTGATCTCCAAGCTATTGAAGGTTGGGTGATGCAATTGCTGGGCGATCCGATGGACTGACATCCCATCCAGGAAGCACTTCCCAATGGGACATTGGACATCCCAATATGAGGGGAGTAAAATGGGAACTTATAGTTAACTATTTAAATAACAAATTTGCTTTGATTACATTTAATATTCACAATTTACTGTTATTATCTGTTAAATATAATACAAACCGATAATTAAAGCAATTTTTCTAGAAGGGTAACTGGGGGCATGTTATTTCACTTTTCTACTCTGCATTGTAGTTTATGGTAAGCATTAAGCACTTCAAAAATGTCAGCAAGATTGATGCTGTATTTGATTGCACTCTGGTTTTATAAGCAAGCTCAAGATGGCATTCTGTTTGCACACTGCCATATGCTAGTCTCTGTAGTTCTAGACCCTGCTGCAAGCCAGCCTGCTGTTGCCCTGACAGTCCACTGAAACAAATGACAAAGCCTACAGCAAAAGCTGTGAACCTCATGTAGGCCTACCTACAGGCAAGCAACCTTTGGTAAGTTTATTCATTTACTGGTCATGAATTTGATATGATCATATTTCACTGAAGATATTTCTTAATTTAAAGCAAATTTCCTCAAATATGGAGCTGCTACAATGCTTTTGATGTCTGTCACTTTCACCTGCTGTTTGAATGTAGCCTAATTATGTACAAAGAGTAAAAAAGAAAGTACAACCAGCATTAACCATGTATAATTGATTAGCAATACTAAAATGATAATACTCAGTATATTTAAAATGAATATTGAATATTAATGAATATTTAAAATAACCAGTAGTATGTTTGTTGTTGAATCGTATAATGTTGAATTATATAATGTTTCTCCCTGAAGGTGAAGTTATTTTTAACTCTGTTAGTAGACATGTAATAAACATGATTAAAACCTAAACAACTAAAAAGATGGAACTTTACAACATTTACAAAGTTCCCAACTTATCTTTCTGTAGTGGAATATGCACTTCTTGTATTTTTGTTGATTCTTACTTGAGAACATAATTCAAACAAAAAAAACTTGCTTTTGTTGTATATAAGTGACAAAGCTTTGGTAAGTTTTTGGCTCACCTTCACAGAGCACAGACCACAACACGGGAATTACTTAATCAGCAAAAATGTTCAAGTTCCTCTCTGCCCTTCCAAGCAGTGCATGTTGAACGTGCAGACTCAGGATACTCGAAGGCCATTCTGAATGAGAGATGCTCCCATCAGCTTAGCTAGAGATGAAAATTTGTCACGTCTCCTGCAGAGACTGGTGCATGGTATTAAAACAAGTTATGGACCCCCAGTTTATGATGTGAAATTGAATGGAAAAACTCAGCTTGCACAACGAATTAGCGTGACTGGGTTGAGACCACATCTGTTCGGCACCCATGAAACAAGCATTCAAGATTCGTCGTGAGCTACTGCTCTGAACTCTTTACAATTCATTTAGGATAAGTAAAACTGATTGTGTGTCTCATAAACCTCTGTAACAGTCATTTCATTACAGACCAGTTGCCGTCCTACTAACCTAATGAATCAAAAGATACCGTGTTTTTCTGTCAAGACAAACTGTAACAAGACTCAATCTCAAGAATCAAATCCAACACAATGACCCAGTGAACATGATTTATTACTAGGTGTCTACCTCAATTACAGTATTTCTTACAAGCCCTTTATTAGGAATACCTGTACATATACTGATTCATACAAATATCCAATCAGCCTATCATGTGGCTGCAGGTCAATGTATGAAATCATACAGATATGGGCAAGTAGCATCATGTTACATTCATATCAACCATATTAATGGTGCAATAAAGACATCCAGTGAGCTGTGGCAGTTCTTCCACCTGAAACATCTTGTTAAATCAGGTTTCAGAATTCAAAAGAGAATGGCCAAATTGATAAATTGATTTGAAAGTGACAGAAAGGGTGTGGTAACTCGGATAACACTATATACTTTACTATGTACAGTATATATATATATATATATATATATCATAGATATATCATATCTATACATCCTAGCTTAACTAAGCCTAATTTAACTAAGTAAACATAGTTAAACTGAATATCATAAAATTTTTTGGTAGTACAACAGAAGAAGGAAATGTCAGGTTCAACTGTTGTCAGCAGAAAAGAAAGATGAGGCTGCAGTGAGCACAGGAAAAAAAATTGGACAGATGAAAACTGGAAAAAGATGCATATACAACCCCAATTCCAATGAAGTTAGGACAACGTCTAAAACATAAATAAATGCGCATGATGACGTGCAAAATATGACAACAGAGACCCCGGACTGTTGAGCAACCGAAGTTGTACATCAAACAAAAATGGCAAAGAATTCCACCTTCAAAGCTTCAACAGTTAGTGTCCTCAGTTTGGAAAACACTTATTGAGTGTTGTTAAAAGGAAACACAGTGGTAAACATGCCCCTGTCCCGACGTCTTTGGAATGTATTGCAGGTATTAAATTCAAAATGAGTGAATATTTGCAAAAAAACAATGAAGTTATATTTCATACAATGTCCTACCTTGCAATTTCAGTTGTATTTTGACAGAGTATGGCACCACCAGCGTGAATCCATGGATCCCGCCTATCTTGTGTCAATAGTTCAGGCTGGTGGAGGTGTGTAATAATGTGGGTAATGTTGTCTTTTCACACTTTGAATTAATTGTTACCTGAATACCACAGCCTATTTGATTATTTTTGCGTTATTGCTGACCTTCATGACCACAAGCTTCTAATGGCTATATCCAACAAGATAAAGCATCATGTCACAAAACAAAATTCATCTCAAACTGTTTTTATGAGCAAGACAATCCAATAGAACACCTTTGGGCAGAACAAACAATTTACAACTGCACAGTACACCAATCTGCATTAACTGCATGATGCAATCTTGTCAACATGGAGCAAAATCTCAAAAAAGGGTTTCGTGATACCCATGCCATGAAGCGTTGGGGCTAGTTTGAGACCTCAGGGAGACCCTACCCAATATAATGTTTCTAGTAAAGTGGTCAACGAATATACATTGTAATGAATTTATAAAGAAACGTATGAACACTGTAGCTATTATCACTATAAAATCATTATAGTTTTATAGAATATATCTTGGAATTGTCTCATGGCATTCATGACATCTCAAAAAATGCACATACAGTGCAGCATGCTTCTTCTTCTGTCTCTCTGTTTAAGCAATATTGCAAAATTTATGAGAACAGGGCCTCAAACCTGCCTGGGCTCAACCCAGAGTTCTGCATCTTTTATAAATGGCTATCAGATGTGATCAAATCATGTTTTTAATAATCATGGGGAACAAAGCTATTTCAGCTTTTAAAAGGGAAATTCATTTAGTCTGTTAAGCAGGTAGAATGAGTTCAGGTTCCATGCTGGAGGACAATCTATAAGACTGAAGGCAAGACAAAGAGAAAATATTACATGCAGTACAATCATGTAAATCACCCAAAGACACCAAAGGCCTTTCATGTCTACAGTCCTTCCCAAGTCTTCTGCCTTATATGACCACACTGTACTTTTCACTGTTTTACTCTCATATCTGCTGTGTCTTAGTTCAGTTTCTAATATAGACCATGATGTTTATTTCTTGGATATGTGTAGTAATAATGCAGTTATACACTGTACACATTGGACAGATACATTTTTCAGACTTGTGTGAAGAAAATAAGTTAAGTATGCATAAATCTTTTTCCCACTTTCACGTTACACTTATTTGTGCTATGCACTATGATACTTTTCTACATTATACTCCAAACATACAACTAAGCTTTTTTTATTTATTTCATTTTAATATTATATATCATTTATATATTCATATACTGTATGTGAACAAACATACAAGTACACAGTTTGTACATTCTTTGCACATTCTATCTCTTTTTAAGTTGTTATTTTGTTTTATATAGGTGTTACTGTACCTAATTAAGCAAGAAAATAATAACATAAGGTTAGAAATTTACATAGGAAGTAATGTGATAGTTGGTAATAACACAACCAATGTCTATACTATTAGTAAACATGCCAAGGATGTGACATCTTACCATTGCAAGAATTTAACCTATGCCCGACGAATTGTCTTTCTATGGTGTGACGAATTCTGTAGGAATGTATCAGCCTTTTTTAAGCTTTCTTTCAGATTGAAGCTTCTGACATGAGAGAATTTTTAAAAATCACTTCACAGCTTGCTTTTTTTCAGCAACTTTCATGGATTATTTTCAGCCTGTGTGAAACCTGATGGTTATGCATAAATTACACATCACCTCACTCAGCTGCAAAGCTATATTTGTATGCTGGATACAGATTAAATGGTTTTTGTGGTCAGTTGTGGTCTTTTTTGTGCAGTGCAATGTAATGCATTGCAAATTTATCAAATAGATACATTGGGTGCAAAAAGTCTGAGACCCCTAGTAAAACTATTTAAGGTGAAGTGAAAAGTTGAATCTTTTCATAATGTATTAATATTTGCAATGGCCCTTTGTTCTGTAAGATCTGTAATGTTTACACCTTTGCACTAAAGTAAAGATGCCTTTAGCATGCTTAGCAAGTTTTGCTAAAAAAGTGATGTATTGGTTTTTTCTGCGGTGAGGACAGTGTCAATCAGCAGTCAAGTCCATTAACACTATGTAGTCTTTTAAGCCAGTAAGTACCCTGGGCTTTTAAAGGGTCATGGTAGTAGTCCAGATCATTTCTAGTAAATATAAACAATAAGAGTATCAGTCATTTTTATGTCAGCTTGTAAATTTACAACTTTAATTGATTACATTTTACTCAAAGTGCCTCTTAGCCTTAAGCCCTATGAGGAGCAGAAATGCAGGTATACCATTTATGTGAGAGACTTGCTGTTGAATTGCCATATTTTAAGTAATACACTCACGTGAATAAGCTGTTAATGGTCAGCGAGAAGGATTTAGTTAGTGATGGTCACAACATCCAATAAGCTAACACGTTTGTTTAAAGTACACCCTTTCTCAAAAATATTGCTTTAAAGAGCTACTAAGTGCATTTAGATAAACTTGGTCACCACAGAGCAGAAATAATATTTGTCCAGAATTTCCAAAAAAAATTACAATAAGGGATAAACTTTTAGCTTAGGAGTATCTTTTCTAAGCTACAAAATGATTAGCCTAGGAAACTAGGCTTAAACTAGGAAAACTTTATTTTAGTGAGAAAAGTCTAAAATGCAATTAATGTGATCTATATTTCTAGTTTTTAGAGTCACTAGAAACATTTCAGAAATTGATTCTAACGCTGCCTAATTGTAGCAGAAATTAAATGAATTTCTTTATTGACAATATAATTAGCAACTAAATATTTAGCATTTAAGTCATTGCTATCCAGCTATCCAGTAACCTATTAGATGCAACATGAAAAGTATAGGTAACAGTATACTATAAGGGTACATGAAATAGCATTAATTCATGCAGCATTTTAGTATTTTATTAATATTAATTTATTTACTTAATGCATCATGATTCATTATGAATATGCATAAAGTGGCCATGTCTCGTGCATGCATTGATATTACTTATGTAATAATTCAATTAGAACATGAATGTTGTGCATTACTAAAGCATTACTTTATTATGAGTTCATGACATTTATGGCCCTCAAAGTAAAGTGTTACCAAGGTCTGTTTAATTAGGTAAAGTTTATCTTGACATAAATTATGACTCATCTAAGTCATCATTGTTTTCACGTGATACAATTCCTAAAGGCTTACTTAATATTATAGAGCCATGCTTATTATTTTCAACACATCTCTTAGGCTTGGCTATGTGCCCACGTCTTTTATATGCATGATTATTGAACCTATGATTAAAAACACCTAATGTTGATCCTAGCATGCTGTTTATAGACTGATTATAGACACTGTTTACAACAATTTGGGGATATTTCATTAAGGGATATTTCATTTTGAAGTAACCACTAATTTTTGTGAGCACTGTATTTATGTTCATGTCAATATTTTTTTAAAAAGCAGAAAAAGCAGGCCCCATCATAGTTCAGAAACAGTATTAATTACGGTACCTAATGAAGTGTTATTATCTAATGTAGAATCTGAGATAATGGGTAGGTCTATTTTCTTGGTAATTTAGATATAAGTACAACATTTGATACTATAGATCATGATATTGTACTGAAGTTAGAAAATAGCATAGGTTTTAAAGGAGATTGCTTCCGTTTTACTGTAGATCCCACCTGAGCAACCATGACTTGTTTATGTAAATTACTTATGGACTGAGCTCAGAGTGAAATGCAATGTTGCACAGGTATATGTGTTAGCCCACTTTTATTGTTGCTCGGTTCATACATCTGGTATTACTGATTAGGTATTATTCATAAATATGGTAATAGCTCATGCAGCTATGCAGGGGATACAGCTTTATATATCAACCACTAAAAATGATACCCTTACAGTGAGACTGAGAATTGTGTAAAGGAAATAAAGATTTTATGTCATTTTATTTATTTCACCTTATTATTTGGACAGGTTGTCTAAATCTGTGTTAAATATTGGTGCCTGTTCTGCGTTCCGGTCCATTTGTAAAAAATGTCATGTTTCATTGAGACTTCTCCTTTGATACAGTAAGATACAGTACTATATAATGATGGTAAACCTATAACTTCATATGTAACATGATATTGTATAACTTGGGAACTTATGCTAAGAAACTGGTTCATGCATTTACAACCGGATAATTTGTCAGGTCTTGTTAACTGAAAGAGTTGGGTGCTGATGTCCTTCCCTCTCTAGCTATGCTGTTATAGATATAGTCTCAATACACACTTGGCACAATTGTGTTCTGTTTATAGACTCTGTGATATTTACATCTGTAAGAACTAATTGTGTTTTCATTTTAAAGTCCTGGCCCACAAACCGAGCTCAACCTGCTCCAGTCATCAAACCTCTACTCAGACCATGTCAGAGGACTCTAATTCCACGAGCTCTCATCGTGTTGACTGATGATGCCATGCCATGAAAACTGTAACCTGCCAGATAACATGAAAACCTTTAGTGTCTGCACTTACACTTACAATACACCTGAATGTTTCTACACTCACTGTCCATTTTATTAGTTCCATTTACCATATAAAAGAACTTTGCAACACTACAACAGACTGCAACCTGTTTCTGTACATACTTAGTTCCTTTAAGCCTTTTCTAATGGTCAGTACCCCCAAAACCACAACAGAATATGTACTATTTGAGTGGTAGATAATGTCCAGCACTGCAGTGACAGTGACAGTATGGTGAAATTTTAGTGTGTTTTACACTTATAATAGGAATAAGCACAGCAGTGTGCCAAGTTCACTTATTGTATACTGTATTAGACACAGCTAACATACAGTGTCACCTCGTAGACAAATAATCTCATACAGGAACTTATTTATTAGTCGTCCTTTAATCCTTAAACAGTGCTCACAGGATGCCCAGTCCAATCAGCAGCACTGTTGTATCTAATCCACCCGTACCAGTGCAACACATCAACACCACATCAAAATCACTGAAGTGCTTAGAATAATACACAACCTAAAGAGTACCTGTGATGGACCTGTGAAAACAACAGAGTGAAGGTGACTAACAAAATATGCAGAGGAACAGATGGACTGTCTGTACTTGTAGAACAACAAATGGCATCTATATGGTAAGTGAAACTCATAAAATGGACAGTGAGTGTTAAAACAAGGAGAGGTGCTACAGTGGCTAGTGAATATATACTTGGCTACTTAATGCTGGGAGACTTTCCTACATTATCTGTTTAATTACACTCCTTATTTTACTATGTTCACTTTCCTTTATCAGATTCTCTATTTTATTCATTATATTCCCCATTCTGTTTTGTTTTTATTCTGTTTATTTCTCATATTTATTCTTTTAAATGTAATTATTTAAGTATTATAAGTATTACATTTAGTTTTTGTAATCCCCTAAGGACGCCAGCCTAGATATTTTGAGGCTTGATATTTTGAGTCTTGGTCCTCCCAAGGTTCTTCCTCATCACATTAAGAGAGTTTTTTCCTTTCAGCTTGCTTAATTGGGGCTGTAAGCCTAGATATCTGTAAAGCTGCACTGAGACAATGCTTTTGCTCTGTAATAATAATAATAATAACAATAATAATAGGGCTGTCTCTGCTTGATATTGCTACTATTTAATAATAATTATTATTGCAATGAGATGCTAAAAAAAAAAACAAAATCCAAAAGTGTCACACGTGAGCTAATGCAGCTAGTGGCATTTACTAACATGGCTGCTATATCGGCTATATTTTAATGAGCAAAATGCTATGTATTTTATAATACTATGTATTAATTTGTATTCTGAATAGCTACAATAATTTTAATAGCTACAATAAAATGACATTTAAATTATTGTTATTATTATTATTATTATTATTATTATAAATATATGAACTCGTTTTAAATTACCAGTTCAGATGCACTTTAAAGAATAAGCTGTAACAGATTCGACAGTCTGTCAAACTGCAATGAATCAGTTTAAATATTGGCGGTAATTACAGTTTGAATGGCGTCTTGCTTGGCGTCTGCATATTGATGCAGGTAATCTCTTGTTGAGCTGACTTTTGCAACTGTCACTGTAGCTTCATGTATGCTAATTTTAATCTGGTTTAAACCACACACAATGTACTTGACTGACAGGATTAGCCACGTTTTAAATCTTTATTTTAAAAAGTAAAATACCAATGAACGTTGCTATCTTCGCCATGTCTGTCTTTGTCTCTTGGACTGAAGTTTCATTAGTGAGCCACAGTTTTCCTCAGCATTTAGTGCATGTTTTACTACAGCAGCTGTCTTGGTTTTGAACCAAACAATAGTATTTTGACTGTAGCTTGGAATCGAGCATGCTTGCGCTATATATATGGATATACACTATATACAGTCCTTCATTTATAGTGCTTTTTACTTATGCATGTTTTGTCAGGGTGGTAAATGTATGATTTTAAGCATTCGATTTCAGCTGTGTGTATCTCTTCTCTAATAAGAAGAGAAATCATATGTATTATCCTTCTCCTTGCTTCATCGCACTATTCCTATCAAGTGCAGCATTAAAAACTCTGAGCATGAACACATTAGCGTACACTGATATATTCTAACCTATAAAAAATCAGAGGAGAAAAAAAAACCAGTGAAAATTGCTGTATATTTCAATATGCGCTATATGCGTGATAAAAGCACAAGCCAGAGCTGCCTCAGCTGTTGCCAGCAAGATGTCTGCCTAATGAATAATTTATCTGCTGCTATTTCATAGATCTATGTTTCTATGCCCTGTGTGCAATGTGAATGAACTATCCCCAGGTGAGCAGCGGTGACAGCTGTGTGGTGGAGCTGATTGGAAAATGATATCCTCAGAGGACAATATCAATGTATTAGCAATGCCGGGGAGTAGTAAACACAGAAAATGAGAATCAAACTAACTCTGCCACTACAGAGCACATGTGATTGGCATAATTAATTCCAGTATCAAATTAGTACAATATCCAATTTCAATATTTTTTAATACTGTATTCTCTAAATAATACTTATATTATTGTTATAACAATAATGCTGGGCTCACTGTAAATCCTTCAGTACACATAGTGCCACAACTTTGCCGGTACATTGAGTAATTCACTACACTGTGCAATAAATATTGGCTTTTCAGGAGGAAACATGCGTTACATGCCATAAGGTGTTGCATAACAGGATTGTGTGAGTTGTTACTTTACAGTAACAGGCACATCTTCACATGTATAACTCTCAGTTTACCTGTCTGTATCTTCCTCTTCAGGATGCTCCTCTGGTTTGCTCTTCACATGATCCAGGCAGATCTTGCCATTCTCTTTTCTTGCACTAGCAGGAGAGCTGTTTTTAGGAGAGTCCTCATTGGCCTGAAGGTGCTGGATGATGTTCTGCTGGGGCCATGATTGATTGCCTGTTCTGACATAGATAGGTGTGGGGCCAGAAGTAGGAGGCAGAATGCTGTGCACTGGGCTGTTGCTCTTGCGAAGTACTCCTCTGTCCCGGGAGTGACTCTTCAGGCGGCTCTGGACAGGCATGCCCCCATGGTCGAAACCCTCTTGCTGGATATACCCTCCATTTCCTGCTGATGACTGGGAGGAATGACTGAACCAGCGCCAACGAAGTCTGAGGATCTGCTTTACATCAAATTCCTTCTTCCCTGACACAGACATCCTATTTGCCCTCAGTATGATGCCTGTGGCTCATGGAATTCTGGCAGTAAGGAGGCAAAGAGAAGGACTTGGTTCCTACTGAGGTTCAGTAGTATCTCCTGTTTCTTTTGTCTTTGTTGCTGGTCGTGGTCGGTGACCGAACTGTGTCTGCAGCTTTTGTCTGAGCTCCCCCCTACCTTCCAACTCTGTCTGCTGCTCCTGCTGTTCAGTTACAGCACATGCATGATAGATTCTCTCTCTATCGCCTTCTTTCCCTCTCCACAGCTGTTCTGAAGCTCTCTGCATACACCCATGAACACACATAGATGAAATAAACCAAAATCAGGAGCACTTCCACAAACCCAGCCCAGTTTCCCAAATGGTACAATGCAGAGGTCAATCCTAGTGAAGTAAATCATGTAGCACAGGAAGGAAAGGCAGCGCCAGCGCTATCACCCTTCACAGACAGCGTCCTCTTTTCCTCTAGGTTAGACTCTGCCTTTCCCTTTTATTTTCCCACACATGCACACATACATTTGCACTCCCTCTAGCTCTCTCTCTCTCTCTCTCACTCTCTCTCTCTCTCTCTCTCTTTTTTCTCTCTCTCCCTCCCTCTCTCACTCACTCACTGACTGTCGTTCATGCACATGCACAGATATACACATGTGCTGCACAGTCTTTTCATTTGCTCAAGTCCCACAAGAGACTGGCTCAATGTCAATGCAGGAAACCATGTAGAACAAAGATGCTCATCCCATCAACCCCGTGTTTCAGTGACAAAATTTAGATGCAAGATGATGTTTTTAATAGAAATTCATTAATGAATTGGTTGGTACAGCCATCATTAACACAATAAACAACAAGGAATGCAACATACGACCCTAAGCTTGATCAACTGCAAAAAAAAAAAAATTGAATTAAGAGTTAAATGCTGTTTTTATTTTTATGGAATTTTATTTATTTAAGAACAGTATTAGTTGACATATAATCATTTGCCAGATGACTTAGTAGGGACTGTGGTGGCTTAGTTACTAAGGTCCAGAACCATGGACCATGGACAAGGTCATCTCCACCAAGGGCCTTACTTTAGGCCCTTAGGTCCTTGATCAACAAGTGTTGGAAGTGAAAGACTGTAAGAATGGTCAAAGTCAAAGTGAAATGTATTTCTATAGCGTTGTTTACAAGGGAGCATTGTCTCAAAGCAGCTTTACAATCTTATATTATATATTAAGGCCAATCCTAAATTGAGCAAGCCTAGGGCAAGAGTTTAAAGGAAATACTCCCTGAATACTTAAAAGTATATTAAAGTAATATTGAAATTAATTAAATACTAAAATGTTAATCAGTAATAATATTTAAGTTAGTAATAAATTAAGTAACAAAATAGCTTTTAAACTCAGTCGTCCTTGGGCCAACAAGTTGTTCTAGATAAGGGTGTTAAATGTTAAAACATTACATTTAACCTCTACCAGCCAATATATACAACAACATAACCTTCAAATTGGAGATATGACATGAAAATCCTTACTCCATTGTAAATTTACTAGAAACATGTGTAATCCTTGTTTACTATTGTACTGCAATTTAAGTATTATGAAGTGCTGCCTTATCTACAAAAAAAGGGTTCAACATCAGATTTTGTTTCTTGTACCTCTACATATAATTATTTATCAATGTGATCTTCCCCCACTTGACTCAAATTAGGACATACGTTTCTTTACAATTAGTAGGATTTGCCAAATAACAGAAAATATGGTGAAGCTTTGTCTGTCCTGTTCTCTAGACATGTGGTGGAGATTTAAACAAAGATTATAACTTTGCATGTTGGATTTAAGAGCATGATTAAGCATAAATTATTATATTAAATAGAATATTTAAAGCTTAGTAATTATGTATTATCTCTCAATACACATAATATAAAGCAGAAATAACAGGTAGTAAAGATTGTGGATAGTAGAATGAACCATTTTCATTTATTTTTATTCTTTTATTTCTCAGCAGTGATTGTAGGCTTGGTTCATTTGTTCCATATTTTATTTTGTAGACTTCACCAGGAAAAAGGCAGGACAACCAGGAATGTTGCTCATTTGGAGCCTTTATTATCAGTTACACACATCAGACAACCACTAGAAAATCTGGGGATGGGATGGTACTAGGTAAAGCTTATCTCTCTATGGAGTGAAGGCTACACTAACTAGACACCATGCATCTAAAAGCTAGGTAAGGTAATAACAATTATTAACATTCATAAAGTCCCTCTCCAGTCAACCAGTAGGAACTGTATCCGTATAAACTATAGGCATTTACAATCCAGTGTTAAACTCTTGAACTTTCTTACCTGTCTCGAGGAATGCACACAGAGCCATCAAGATCAGTCACCCCACCTCACATCCTGGAACATCACTAGTCACACCACACAGCCTCCATGAGTAAGCCATCACACTGACTCTCCAACTCCTCCACAAAAATCGATAGCTGATCACATACACCTAAAGGTACAGCCAACATATTAGTCCATGTCCAGTCACTGCAATAGTCCACATGTTGGAAGGCTCACCACGCAAAGCAAATAGAAGGTACCTTTAACTATAGAGATCCTCAGAGAGTTCTTTGCCTTGAGGTGCCATGTTGAACTTCCAGTGACCAGTATGAGAGTGTGAGAGCAATAACACCTAATTTTACACACCTGCTCCACATTCACAATGATCACATGATATCGGAGAGAAAATATGGATCATTGGGCACAATTTGGCCATTTTCACTTAGGTTTGTATTCACTTTTATTGCTTGTGGTTTAGATGTTATTGGCTGTGTGTTGAATTATTTTGAGGGCACAGCAAATTTGCAATGTTATACAAGCTGTAGACAGACTACTTTACAATGTTTCAGTGTCATATCTTCAGTGTTGTCTCATGAACCAATATAATTAAATAGTTACAAAAATGTGAGTTCACTCACTTTTGTGAGATACTGTATTTGACCAGATTTGCTGCTGAGTGCCATGTTCCAGCCATGTGACCGCTCTGCCCTTGCAGCTGAACCTCAGGTCCACCACCAGTGTTGCTGTGCATAGAACACCTGAGCTTAGGCTACATCAAACCACAGTGCTGCATAAGATCTCCTGTGAATGTTGATAGTCTTTTGAAGTAGACATTATGCACACCCATCATAACTGCATCAGTGTCCACCCATCATAACTCACCCCGTCTCATAACAGCTGACAGCCTGTGATGTATTGCCACAGGTTGCTGCCACAGAGCGCAGAAGATGCATCAATGGTGGACTGCTGTCAACCACTGCCATGCTACCGAGCCATTACCCTGAGGTATTCTTGCACTTGTTGCTGACAAGCTCCCATCTTCTGATGTAATCATTGCTGCTGCTCCATTGACTTCCGCCCAGATACCACTGCATTGAGCCACCAAACCTGCTGTCTGAAGCTACCTGGGTAGTTTTATCCATTGGGTGCTGGGAGCCTTCAGCTAGCTGCTGTAATCTACCATTTCGTTCACCAATCTTCTCGTTCACCAAATTGCGGCTAGCTGGCATCATCAGACAGCCAGGAAGCGAAAATCTTAGTAGCAGCTAAACCTCACTGCCAATGTAGCTACAGCCTAGCTTAGCTTAGCTTACAGTTGAAATGATTAAAGTCAGAGCTTCAAAAAACAAATAATACTCTGTAATTTGCTTTTGCCACTTTATTTCCATTTCTATTTCCATACAGGGAAGCGCTTAACAAATTGTGTAATTGTATAATAATTGTGTGATAAGTGCTTGGAAATTTTCTATTCTTTTAAAATAAAGATGTCCTTTTTCACTGTTTCTAGTCTATATAGACTATTAAGACTACATCATCATCATCATCATCACAAAATAATATCTTGTCAGCTTATGACTACTGTCACTTCCTGAGCATAGTCAACATGTCACTTAAAATATATTATCTATAGGTTTAATGTAGAAAGGTCAGAACACTTATATTACTTATACAACCCCAAATCAAGGACAAGTATTTCAAGTATTTGTATTTCCCATACTGTTACAACGTTTTCTGATTACTTGTTGTACATTCTTTCATTATTTAAAAAAAAGAAAATGAGCAAGGTCACATATTTGTATTAACACAACACTGTAAGGGTGCAGCAGTAACTGAATCAATTAATTCTGACTGAAATATTCTGAACAAACAATTTATGTCCTGTCAATACCAACATTATTGCTGATAAAAGATGGCAAAAATAGAAAAAATGTCCTAATCTCAAACTGAAGGTAATAAACTGAATAACTGAAACATTGACAAGTAAAGAATTACTTTAAACTGTACTTTTAGTACATTTACATTTAAATGTATTTATTTAGTAATCCACAGCAACTTACACCTGAGGCAATCTTACAAAGGTAAAAACAATTGTTGGTTAATTGCATTATTTATTTATGGGCAACACTGGAATTTACAACTAACCAATAATGCTTAGTTAAACTGCATGAACAGAGAAAGTTAACACATGCATCTTTCCCCATGTCTTTCAGGACAAATTGCCAGACAATAGTTTAGACTTTATTCTGTACGAACATCTTTTTTTTTTTTTTCCTAAAAAACAAAATAGACCGTGAGTATTTACATCTTTGTTTTTCTCAGCTAACTACAGTACAGGTTCCAGAAATACTGTCATTTGTGTTTGTAGTTATGTAAAAGAAAAGGCTTTTTTTCTTGCACACCTAACAGTGCGTTGACTACAAAATACTTCTTCAAATCTTTAACTGCTCATCAAAATATTTTTTGCTTCTTTAACCATCATCCATACTACACGTGGGTGCAAAATATATGTGTACCTTACCAAACAATGTTAATTACAGTTTCCATTGTTTAAAGCTCGCTAACAGTTTATATAGGCAATTCCATAAACAAAGATATATAGCCATAGCCTGATTTATGAACGTCTCACTTTTGCACCATTTTGTATCATACCAGTTCTGTCCTATGTTGATGAATTAGTAAGCGAATGCTAATCACTCACAGTTCTAGAGATCGCCGTTAAGATTTGCGACCCAGGCACTGCCTGTTTGGAGTTTGCCTGTTCTTCCTGTGGTTGTGGGGGTTTCCTTTGGGTACTCCAGTTTCCTCTCACATTCCACAGACATACTCATTTTATGATGCTGCCACTGCCCTTGCCGTGTTTAATGCTGTGCCACAGTCCTCCTAATCTCAGTTCCGTCGCACCGAATGCATGTGTTGAATTGTATATGTCTAGATGGACCTGTCCCCAGGCATTCTTATTTACTGACTCCTTTAGGTAGCCAACAGACTCTGGATATTTGCCCTAGGCAGCCCCCAGGGGCATTCCCTGGAAGTCCTGTTTTCCTGCTGTGTCGCCTTGGTTCACCTCTTTCCTGCAATTGTTGCGTCAGCAAGCCTTTCCTCCCCTCACCCCCAATACACACACTCACACAAACACAGACCTGTTTTCCAGGTTTCCTTGGTCCCCACCCCTTTCTGATCCCCTTTTCCCGCTGTTATTTTCCTGTTAAGGGCAGTAAGGCTATTTCAGGGTGAGGTTTTGGGTTACCCCATCCCAGTATTGTCACTCCCTGGTGTCTCTGCTCTGCTTCTCTGTACCTTTGCCTAGTATCATAGTCCCTTTTCTATTAATGTTTAATTGATCCCTTGTGTATATATCCTGTATATCCTTATCTGTTTCTCTTATGTTGTTTTTATCATTTCTCATTATTTCAATAAACTGTTCTCATCTTCATGTCTTCCCTGAGCCTACCTGAGTGTGAAATTGTCATGGATAAATGCTTAAGATATCATAAACACATTTTTTGTACTAGTATTTTAATAGTATAATCATGACACCTGAATTTATTCAAAACAATTAATTTAACTAGCTTAAATTACATTCTATAAGTCTAGACTATTATATTTTCAGTATAAGATTAAGTGAATTATCCTCAAGATCCAGACTCAAAACTGTTTTTGTACTCAGACATTCTTCTCCATGATCCTGGTTCGTTCATAGTGTTCTCCTATTTATGACAGTCATTGGGACATTAAGCAATAATACATGAGAGGACGTGCCCTAACATGAGACATTGGCATTGGTGTACAGTTGTTATAGCACAAACATTGATTGTTTTAACGTTTATACAATAACTGATCCATAAAAACAATGTAGTCGTAGATTCACTTGATTTTTGTTGATTAAATTGAAGGACATGTTTTTAAATCCAGTAGATTTTATAACCTCAATATAATTTCTGCAGTTTTGTGTCCTGTGCTAGCCAATCATACGACTGGGTTGGAACCTACTGTTGTAATAATCATCGTAGTGAACAGGTGGAAAGATGTACACAAGACTTTGGTCTTCCTAAAATGTATTTGATCTAACAAAAGAAGCAAAACCCCTTCAAAAACGAAAGCACTGCCTTCCTAAGCTTTACTACAGATTTCAAATTTATCGAAAGGGAATTATTATTGTCGTTTTTTATTTCGATGTTGATCTGTATGGTAAATTTAATATTTCGGCAATAACAAAAGATCTACAGCTTTTGTTTCAGTGTTTCAAGCTAAATGATAAACATGCAATAAATAATTTCTTTAAGCATGCTGACAGGTATAAGGTAAATTGGATTCACCTTAATTTTGTCTTGTAAGTAATTAGACTTGCATTGGATTCAACAAGAGGTCTTACCTAAAACCCAGCAATACCAAGGGTAGATATAATTTTGGAGCCTAGTTTAGTATAGTATAGTTTAGCACAAATTAATTAATAGACAGATACACATTTGACTTATTGAGTTTGCATATATTGTTTATACACAAAACACATTTTGCATGTTCCCTCTAATCATGCTTCCTAAGAACATTAATATTTAACACTGTTCCGCTAATCACTGTTGTGTTTTTGTGTTCTGAACAGTCATGTGCAGTCTCTTTCAAAGACGTCACAATGAAATGTGATGCTGGAAACAAAATGAAAAAATGGTACTGAATTGAAGAAGTAGTGAATCTTAAGGAATAAAAATGATTCTTGTATTTCATCATATCAACATCTATGTCATCACTGACAAATTTTGAGAAAATTATTAACGCACACAAATTGGGTAAAATAAAATTACATCCTGCTCATTACAGTGTATGTACCGAGTAACTACTAATGACTAGTCGACTAGTCATGTTTTCTATAGTCAAAGCAAAAAAAGACTGGAGGTCCTAATTTTTATTTTTTGTAATTATCGAAGTTCAATGCTAATTGACAACAGGAAAGAATGTGGCAAATCGGATTTAAAATAACAGATATACACTGTCCCTGAATTAAAATTCCTGTTTCAGTGCTTCCTTAGGCTACAGTTTTAAAGATGGAAATAAATAAATGTGCAAAATATTACAATGCTGTGCAGTGCAATGCTAAATTTGAGCCAGATCTTGCCAGAGCAAGATCCAGTGTTACATCAGTACCTTATATCCCCAAATCTAGCATTTCTACGTTTTTAAATATAAAATAAAATGAAAACTGGCAATATTAATAAATGTCTTTTAATTATCATTTTAAGCTGCCAATATGAAGACAGTAATTATTACATCCTGTTCGTACTCCCTGGGTATTTTACACACAATTTACTCTTTGTACTGAGGCATTATATGTGTGTAGCTGACTCATGATTAACTAAATATTTCTTATCTTATAACATGAGTACAAAGAGAATATGTATCAGTATTGTCTTCCCTTGTTCTGGCTTCCACATAAGCCTTACCATTGGGTTATCATCTTCAAACCATAAATTCTCTGCATATACAATTCATTTAGACCTCTCCTCATATATGTTTATATTATTTCCTGTAAAAACTGCTAAGTAGCATGGTGCTTGGTACCCTGTACACTGTACTATGGGCAGAATAGTACTTAAGTTACAGGAAAGTAAAAGGTAATAAGGTATGCTAACACCATACTTAGCAGTTAGTTACAGGATTGTAGAATGTAATAAGATATACTTACATAATACTTAGCACTAAACTGGTCTTCAATTTCTAGAATGCTTTATTAACATTTATGAACACATGGTTGTGAAGTTCCCACTGAAGTCTGTAGAGAGTGCATTAACAAATTGAGCACATTGTTTGAAGATGATCAAAAGAAAGGCTGATGAGCTAAGAAAGGAGAAAAAAAGGGAAATATAACACTGATGCATAATTCCTGCCATACCACTATGAGCATTTGGAACGTGAGTTTCATCATTAGTCAGCTACAGATGTATAATGCCTCAATACATAGGCCAAACAGTCTGTAAACATAAGAAACACTCAGTACTTACTACGGTCAGTCACATCTCCGGAATTAATGTTAGTTACCTGTGAAGCTCCATTAATCCAATCAACTCAAAACATTATTTGTGTTATATTTTATTTTATAATAATTATTAGTCACTTCTTCTGTCGCACCTTTGAGTAATTTTTGTTACCTATATTTATGCTTGAGGTACAATGTATTTGAGATAACTGATTTGTCTAATTTGTAAAATGTTTGTAAGATACCCAGTATTAAATGTGCTCATCTATTATCATCTATTACCCTTTACTTGCTATGTACTATGTATATGTAATGGCTGTCGTCCCAGAAGGACGCCCAGACACATTTTGCTGAAGACAAGCAGGCTAAGGACGTCCCAGCAGGATTACAGGAACCATGTCCCTGTGGTCTGATGAAACCAAGAACTCACTTGGTTCAGATGGTAACATGCATGACAATTGTGTCTTTCATAGTGGTGGGAATGACATGGTTTGGGGCTGCATGAGTGCTGCCAGCTGTGAGGAGCTACAGTTCATAGAGGGAACCATGAATGCCAAGATGTACTGTGACATACTGAAGCAGAGCATGATCCCCCTCCCAGGGCAGTATTCCAACTTGACAAAAACCACAAACACAACTCCAAGATGACCACTGCCTTGCTAAAGAAACTGAGGGCAAAGGTCAAGCATATATCCAGATCTAAACCCCATTGAGCATCTGTGGGGTATTCTCAAACAGAAGGTGGAGGAGTACAAGGTCTCTAACATCTGTCATCTCTGTGATGTCATCATGGAAGAGTGGAAGAGGATTCCAGAGGCAACCTGTGAAGCTCTAGTGAACTCCATAGCCAAGAGAGTAAAGGCTTTGTTAGAAAATAATGGCCACACAAAATAGTGACACTTTGGGCACAATTTTGCTATTTTCACTTAGGGGTGTACGAACTTTTGTTGCTAGCGGCTTAGACATTAATGGCTGTGTATTGAGTTATTTTGAGGGCAGAGTAAATTTACACTGTTATAGACAATGTTGACTGACTACTTTACATTGTATCAAAGTGTCAGATCTTCAGTGTTGTCCCATGACAAGTTACAAAAGTGTGATGGGTGTACTCACTTCTGTAAAATACTGTAAGCTGGCATGGACTGCACACGTGTGCAAAATCTGTCAATCAATAAAAAATCTAATATAGATGCATTTTCACTAGTGGTCACAAATTTTGGTCTCCACTTATATATACTAAATGATGTGTTAGTTAGCTCACTTGTTTATAGGTCAATTGTGACATAATCTTGTTGAAACCAAATATTTTTATTTTGGGGTTTTTTTTTCATTTTTTTTTATTTACTGCAGTTAAAGGTTAGATTTTTGACATATTTTTTGATATTTTATCTTGTTACTTATTTCCTTATTTGCCATCTTTAACAATGGTGCCAATTATTGTGGCACACAGTACAGTGCTTATAGAAAATGATCATGTCTCTATGAAATAGTCACTTTTTCATTTTAATATCCAAAATTAAAACCTAGTAAATAATTTGTATGGATTTTGGGTGGTAAAGACTGCCGTTGTTCAAAGTATCCTCTTGCCTTGCGGTAGCTTTCCTACCCATTTTCCTTCTGGTTTTCTCATCAAGTTTGGAGAGACAACTGAGTTTAGGCAAGGTGTCCCACATTCTATATTTTTAAATAAACTTCAGAACTGACAAAAAAGGAAAAGCTTGTAATTACCATTTAGTAACTCTGTTGTCATTAACATTTCTTATTTGTATGAAAATGTGTATTAAATAAATGTATTTTGATTAAATTTAGTTCTGATTAGCTTCTGTGTGGAAAATGATTCATGAATACCACTTACCATTAGTCACTACTTTGTATATTTTCTAGTTTGATCTGGTTTGTTACCAGAATAAGATGGAATGAGAATCAGAACCAAATTCATATTAAGAATAAAAGTCACAAAGCAGCATAAATGCAATGTGTCTGTGTTATAAGGTATAAGGCTTATATTTACTCACTGACTTTAAACATACCTGTCTTAATTGTATTATTATTCTATAAATGATAATTACAGTATCTGCAAATTACTGTATGAAAGAGGATGCTTATGTCATTTACCACCGACCGTAGTCTTAACCACCCTAGATTTTTATGTAATTTGGTCTTAGAGGCTTATGTTTTATCATCTGCATTAATATCTCTATTTGATTAATCTAATGAAAGATTTGATAATAATAATTTAAAACGTTTAAAATTAATATTAATTTTAAGTACATTCAGAAATAGACCACTTTTATAGAACAAAGAGAACCTGGCTTTTTTTTGCAATATTGTTTTTTTAATACTGTATATACTAATTGTAAACTGTATTTTACGGTTTTTGCTTGCATGCTGATGGAGTGTGAATACATAATCTGAAACTATTTATTTTGCACATAAAGCCATGCATTTTATATCAGCACAGTAATTACCACTTGATAGACTACATTTTATTCAGAGACAACATAATTATCTTACCTTTTAAATGTTACACCGAAAGTCAGTATGCCCCTCGCCTGATAGTGCTGAATGTGTCTAACTGAAATGTTCTCAGCTGTGGGGGAATGCAAACAGGTTTCCCCTCTTTGTTCTTCATATCCCTATGCTAATGACACACACTAGAAAGAACTTCCCTAATACATTCTTTCCTCAACACTAGTGCCATTACTTTCCTGTTTTCCAGACTCTCCTTATAATGTAACGATTTAAAAGGCAGTTAATTTATTTTGTATTCTTTTTTTTCCTTAATAAAGTAATACAAATGATGCAGAGATTGATTAAAATATACTCTGTATAATATAAACTTAATATATAATAAAATAAATCTATAATATTAAAAATCTACTTATATTATTAATACTTGTGCAGATTCCACTTGACGTATTACAGGTTACGTACATATTAATTGAAACACACTCTGTGTTATTTAAACACTTTATTTGCTTTGCAGCTGACAGATGAAACAAACTTATGTAATAATTGAAAAACGTAAAATTCCAGCACAGCCTTCCACTGAGAGGGAGAGAGAGCTTTGTTCACAACATGAGAGCAAACTGAAAAAGTAAAAAGTGTCTATGAGTATGATTTTAAATCCAAAAGAGATAATCTATGAACTAATTGTCAAGTTAACTGTATAAATGAGAGAAAAAAAATTTGAGATCGCATCATTATGAGTTTTTGGTGTTTATGTTACTTGAGAATAAGAGGATGTCTCCCCAACATTTCCTTGATTTATTTACATTTTTACACAGGAAATATATCCAATGTCACATTTAATTTTAATTGTAATTATTATACAGCAATTGTTATTGACTTTAAAAAAAATTAAAAATGCAATTTGAAACATTTTTCTTGCTTTTTTTTTACTTTTTGCAAGTTGCAACAAAGGCATTATTTATGACAGACTATTGCTAAACCATGTCCCCTAATGTTTAATAAGTACAAAAATATAACAATCATATCACAAAAAGTGTTAAACCTAGATGCAGATATTTCACAACTTTGTGACTTGTGGGTATAAAATGTGAAAGTACACACATTTTTTTCTATTTACAAATGATAATGAAACTTACAATACAGATTTCTCTTATTTACAGTTAATAGACATGACATGTACCCCAGTAAAATAAAAAGAAAATTATTTGGAATGCTAAAGAAAGAAGAAACAACGTCTGAATCTTTGACAGTGCACTGCAGTTAGCTGAGGCTTGTAAAGTAGCTGTCCAATTTAAAACAATGAAGTGTATATCAGATAGAATGGCTAGAAAATGTATTAATTTTATTGCTAACAAAATCCTTTATTTCTTTGGTGAAACAGAAAGTTCAACCCGTGGGAAACGAAAACCACCCTTTGAACCACTATCACTGCTAGAGGTGGATGACACTCTGGACTTTTTTGAAGACAGAACAACTCCCCCAGAACCTTCAATCCCTGTCTCATTATCATCTCCAAGAGTCACTTCATAAGAACCCTTGGATTTTGAGCCAAAGCCACCAAACGTGCCAAACTTGAGCATACCTTTTTTCCCTTTCACCTTAGCCCCTCCAACTTCCATTAAAGGGTTACCACCCTCTGCTTGTAAGCGACCTTCTAGAGAGGCAGGAGACGTGATTTCACCTTCATCACTCAGTGATGAGGAACGATGCCTTGATTTCAAGTGAAGATCAAGTGAAGCAGATTTACTCTTAGGTGAAATTTTTAAACCAGAATCCCCTAATGCCATTTTGCCACCCATCAGTTCACCAGAACTCAGACTCAATTCTTTTGACACTTTAGCACCACCTTCATTTGTAATTTCAGGTCCCTGAAAGCTAAGTTCAGCAGCGCTTCCACCCTTTGCTTTAGACTTGCCAAAAAATTTTGCCTTTTTTACTTTTACACCACCACTTTTCACATCTGGGCACTGAATCTCCAAGCCTGACCTTACATTACCACTAGCAGAGAAGTCTCCTGACCCTACATCTACACCCAGCTCACTTCCCTCTGCCTGAGGCAAAGCAATTCCAAATTTTGGAACTTTAATCTTAGGAAATGTGACATTTCCCTGTGCAACATCGGTATTTACTCTCATTTCTCCTATTTTCTCACCCGAAGAACTCATATGGGGTACTTTGATCTTCACACTTGGCACATCCAATTCTACATCCTGAATTCCTCCCTCTGTTTTAATGCTTCCTGCATCAATTGTCTGACCTTTTATTTGACCTGCAAGGCTCCCTGATATGTCAGGGTCATTTAACCCCCCCTTCACTTTAATTCCCTGCCCTTCTGAACTTACACCTGACAGACCCACATTCATGCTCATTTCTGTTGATTGTAATGGGGGAACATTGACCTCAAAGTCAGGGGATTTTATCTTCGATCCTGACATGCTGAATTTAGGCATTTTGATTTTTGATTTTTTTGCTTTAACATCAGAGCCCTCCAAACCAACAGTTTGGGGTTGAACATCAACACTTGGTAGCTCTGCCGTGATATTTGCAGGTGAATAATCTAATTCAGCTAATTTTGAACCACGACCTTTAGCCTTTGGAGATTTGATGTCAAGTTCCACGTCAGGAAAACTTAATTTTCCAAATAGTGGCTTCTTTACCTTGGGGCCTTTGACATGAAGGTCTGGTACGTCTGCAGAAACTTCAGGAGATTTAGTTTTAGCGTCAACCTTAATGTCAGATTTCATCTTCCCCTTAGCTTTTGCCAGTTTTATTTCACCCTTTTTTCCTTTCAAACTAATATCCACATTAGGGTCAGCAAGACTTGGATCTATATTGGGACTCTTTGTTTTAATATCAAGAACTGGTCCTCTCAAGCCAGCCTCACCTTTAGGGGCACTGATGTCCACATCAGTACCTTCAATTACTGGGCCCTTAATTCCAAATGATGGAATCTTAATTTTAGGAATTTTGAAACCTCCTTCTGTTCCTTCTACATTAAGGTCTGCACCTTCAGTCTCCATTCTGATATCTCCTTCAATCATAGGACTTGGAACATTCATATCACCCTTTATTTTGGGGCCTTTAACATTTAGGTTGACATCAGGCATTGGCAACTTTGGACCAGCTATTGTTGGCATTTTAATTTTAGGTCCTTTGAGTTTACCTTCTGGCCCATCAACACTCATGTCAGGAATGTTGAAATTAACCTCTGGGCCTTTGCCATCAAGATCTCCTTTGGGCAGATTTACATCAAGCTCTGGGCCCTCCAATTTGGGCCCTTTCAATCCAAATGATGGAAATTTGATTTTAGGCATCTTTAAAGCCCCATCGGGTCCTTGAATATCAACATCTGGGCCTTTAATGTCTAATTTTGGTGCTTTAATATCACCTTCAATCTTGGGAATTGAAACATCCAAATCACCCTTTAATTTAGGGCCTTTCAGGTTGAAGTCCACATCAGGTGTAGAAATCTTTGGACCAGATATGCTTGGCATTTTGAATTTGGGTCCTTTGATTTTCCCTTCCGGTCCAGCAATGTCAATGTCTGGGGTTTTAATATCAACTTTAGGGCCCTTCATGTCAAGATCTCCTTTGGGCAAATCTACATCAAACTCTGGCCCCTCCACTTTTGGCCCTTTCAATCCAAATGATGGCATTTTGATTTTAGGCATCTTGAAGCCACCCTCAGGTCCCTCAATATCAACATCTGGACCTTCAAGTTCTACTTTTGGTGCTTTAATATCTCCTTCAATCTTGGGAACTGAGACATCCACATCACC
>JAUZST010094775.1:0-19082 GCA_034779995.1 Parotocinclus haroldoi
TTTGGAGAGTGTCTGAATCTCTGACTAAAGTGGGAAGTTTATTCCATAGCTGGGGGGCCAAATATGAGAAAGCTTTTTC
Source organism: Parotocinclus haroldoi (assembly GCA_034779995.1). Classification (NCBI taxonomy): domain Eukaryota; kingdom Metazoa; phylum Chordata; class Actinopteri; order Siluriformes; family Loricariidae; genus Parotocinclus; species Parotocinclus haroldoi. The sequence goes on from JAUZST010094775.1 coordinate 80, forward strand.
CCCTGCAGTTACTTTTTTAATTCTAGTCCTGCTCCCTGTGAGCAAAGTAGACGAGCTGGATTGTAAGATTATGTGGGGCCAGACCATGTAGAGCTTTATACGTTATAAGAAAGTGATCAAACTCACTTATCACTCCCATAATTGCCATATAGTTTATACTATCAATTATGGCAAATATATATCAGTGGTGTACCTGAAAGTTAGTCTTTTGCTGTTAAGTGCTCTGTGTTTTCAATCTCTATAGCCGTTTTCAGAATAGGACTGGCGGCATCCTTCACTGAAGAGACAGAAAGCTAAATAAAACACACAACCAGTGGAAGAATACAAAAGCTACTCTCGTCCTGCACTTATCATTTAGGTGCCTGTGCCTAAAATGAGTTTTGAAGAAATGTTGTTTTTGTTGTTTATAGTAACATTCAGATGCTTTTATATCGCCATTTTTATATGACTCCAGTCCATATTTAAGCATCTCCCTTTAACCAATTTTCTTTCTTTCTTTCTTTCTTTTTTGACACTTTTGTTGTGTCTGTACTTGCATACAGTTGTAACCCTCCCTCTGGGACATTAAATATATCACTGGCATTTAGAGAAACAACTCAAAACAACTTATTAAAATATAAATATATGGATGATAGTCTTTCTTTCAAAACACACGGAAAAGCAAAAAATGTATCATCATGCTTTTGATTCATTTGGATCCCCCTTTTCCCCATGCTTCTGGGGGACTGCTCAGGTTAGTCCATGTCTAAATGTCTATGTATGTGTGATTTTTGCCGTTGCTCTTGGTATTCCTCAAAAATCTGTTTATGGTGCATTTTTGAAATAGGTTACAACATTGTTGACTTTCTTCTGTCATAGCCTTAATTACTGTCAGAATGCAAATCTGTGTGTAAATCTGAATTTACAATTTGTAGTCACATATTTATTGATTATTTAAACCTTGCTCCTAGACTGTTATCTGTAGTCATCACCCAAATATTACAGATGTAGTAGTGAAGAATATGTAATAGAGGATTCATACACTAAATATAACATGGCTAAATATATTAGCAGCAATATTGTTCCTGGGACAAACATCAAAATGAATGCATGTTCATTAGAGTTCTTGTGTTGTAAGTGTATGTACTTCTGAATAAAATTAAATATAACCGAGACGTACAATAAGAAAACATTTATACAATTGCTTTTATACGTCTTTTATACATCATCTTAAATATACCTAAATACAACAATTATTCATTTATAATTAACATTTGATGTCGACATCATTATTTACGTAATTTACATTTACATTGCACCATTTTCATTACATTGCACTACTAACACTGTCAGATTTTAGGATTTCAAACAATCCAGTAGATCTGCAGCTAAACCTGGAAATGAGACACAGACATGCATTTTATTGTAAGTGCCAATGTAAATGCTCTGTAGTGCAAAAAGTTTTTTCATGCACCTGGATGCTCATACATGACACGGAAGCGACGCATGTACATCAAGCTTGATTGACCCACTTGAATCTTGGCTTTTGTAAGTGAGAGACCTCCTACTTGAGAAGGTATCTAGAGGTTTAGAGTAGATGATCTGATGATGCATACTCTCTCCTATCTGATCCGTTCCTCTCTTTTTCTAGTGTCCATTCTCATGGCCCACACCTTTTCACCCCTCTAAAATTGCCCTCTCTTCTTTTCATATTATCCTCCCCTTTCAACTTCACTTTTTCTTCCCTACCTCACTCTCCTGCTCTCATCAATTATTTTCTAGTCTCATCTCTTCTCCTATGTCCCATTCTTCTCTCTTGTCGTCTGGTAATGCCTCTTGGATTGGCTTAATTTATGACAGAGTTCCTAACAACTCTTATGTTTTCAGTTCGACCCACCTGTAAAACAAATTCCCTCCCGTGCTTTTTCAGTCATGTGTTCTCATTAGGAAATCCCAACTGGCCCTCTGAGAGTACTCCTCTCTGTCTTCACCTCTCCTTTCACAATTTCTGAGTACCATCTTAAAACCAGTAAAGCACAGCAAGCGTTCATTCATTGTGTGGGAATAAATGGGAACCACAAGAATGGAAGTATGTGTGCTGCGTAGTGTGTGGGAGAAAAATTACATGTGCTATCCAAGGTTCATGCCTGTCCGTACATATGGCCAATTTATTGTGTGTGTGTGTGTGTGTGTGTGTGTGTTTAATATATTTATGTATTATACTGATTTATTTTTTACCAGGGTCATAAACATGCATCACCAAATATTTATCAATGAGTCTGCCATGGGATGTTTTTCCTGTGTCGGTTGGGTACATTTCCTTCTGTATATGCTGGGCGTGTGTGAGAGTGGTGCTGTGAGAGGGTCGCTGCTCTGGTTTTCCTCCCCTCGGCACCCTGTCTCTGTTGCCATGGAGAGACAGTTCTTGTTTCCCATAGGAGGAGAAATTAACACCATTTTTAACTGGCTTCAGGGCCTCCCCCTGCCAGAGAGAGGAAGCTATGCTCCACATACACAACTCTGCACACACCCTAAAAACACAGACATCATGTGTGTTTACGTGAGCATCCACAGAGACTACCACACATACAGTCTTGACCAGAGCATTAGCTGTTTGTTGCTCACGCTGAGCAGACCTGTGTGTGTGTCCAACAAATGTTAAAGGAAAGACTCCATATTTTGTCTCTGCTCTGGCAGGATGCTGCATTGGGACAAAAGAGTGTCTCACTCTCGTGTAACCCTTTCTACCCCCATAGCTCTTTTCCTCTAGCTTTCTGTCTCTCCCTCATCGTGTTCTGTGTATAATTAGCCTCTACAGTCTCTCATTAGCGTTGTGGACCTGTCTTTCTCCCTGCCTGTCTGTTCCCCTGCAATTACTCCATGACACCAGGGCCACATGGCCAAACTAACATCCCAACACATGCTGTTAACATCACACACACTTAGATTATGGCACAAAACATTTTTTTATTATTCACAGACATTTGTTGCTGGATCTATTTGGCTTTGGTGGATATTCTGTTTCACGTGGTACTTCCTGTGTCAACAGTAAATGCATTAGACATACACTTGCATGTCAGATGCTCATGCATTTTGGGCACACATTATTCAAGTATTCTTTATTCTAACCATGTGCAGTGCCAAGTGTTCACCAGAGGGGTGTACAGAATGGCTACTGGACTTTGGAGCAGTATAAACATATTTTGCTGCCAGGCAATCAGATGCATCTGGGGTTGGCAAATGAGAGAAAAATGCTACCTGCCTGAACCCAAGTTTGATGGTTGGAGAATAATGGTGTGGGACCGATTTTGATGGCTGAGCTTTACACCCTAGTTAAAAATAACAGTCTTATTGTTACAGGACATAATGACATAAGAGAGATTTACTTTGTGGGACTGCTTCCCAAAACAAAGTGAGACCTGAACCCCTTTAACACCTGGCCTTATTACAAATACAATAATTATCACAAAATACAAGGCCATGAAAGTCTGGGATACACCTGTTGAAAACATTTTATTTATAGGGGAAACAGAATGAAAGAAAGATGAGCAGAATGGAGGGAAATAATGAAGAGCTAAGACTGTATAGACACGTGGAAGAGGGAGGGGAAAACCGAGGGAGTAAGTGAGAATGACAGAGGGGTGTAATGTGGATTTAATGAAGGGGCTTTATGAACTAGCAGGGAAAGGGAGGAGGAGGGAGAACCAATGATAGGGGAGAAGAGGAGCAAAAAAAAACAGATTACACTCCATCTTTCTCTGACTCGTGTTCCCTTTTGCTCCCCACTGTGGACATGAGGGCTTTTCAATTTTAGTCCATTTCTGTGCAGATGGGGAAGATGAGACTTTAAGAGGAGACCTGTTGCTATATTTACATTGAGTTAAACAGAATGCGGTGCAGCAACCAAAGCTGGTTCAATTTACACAATATCCTCACAAGCACACATTCAAGTTCACACTTCTTTCCAAACATCATATGTACTTGTCAGCTCTTTTCTCATTCATCCCCAGCTGCTCCAGCCTAATGCCAGGTGAATTATGTTTTGAGTTTCACAAGGACTATGGGGGATAGCTATGAGGGCTATGGTGAATAATGTTTTTGAGATTCCAAAGCCTTCAAAAGACTGTAGACATCATACATCTTATGTATCTTATTTTAATGTTTATGTCAGACAATATTTTTGTTCAAAATGTTGCAGGACTAATTTTGTAGTACTGTGTGTACATACATTGCTGAACACTAACTGCACAATTGTCCAACAGTGTTAGTAAAGTTTGCATCCATTCAATCTATATTATGAAAGAAAACTCTGAAATAAAATATTTGACCCTACTGCTGCTATTTAACATTAAATATACATTTAAACTACAAAGTTTCATGCCTTTTAGTATTTATATATTGTAACATCTGTCAAGATTAATTTGATAGATTATATTGGTTAGTACAGTCACTAATTAGTACAGTCACCCAACATAGATACTTCCAAAATAATGTCCATTATTTTGTTCCAGATTCTGACTGTAGTACTGTTTGTGGACGCCACAAAAATACATCCAAAACACAGGTATTATTATGAACTTTGCGCCCATATTTGCTGCTACAACAGCCTCTCCTAAATGCCTTTAGCCTTCAGCCTTCCACTAAATTTTGGAATCTAAATTAGTGGGGTAACTTTTTGTATTCAGGGCATACTCAAGTTTACTTATAGATATAAGGTCAAATTTCTGTGCAAGTTAGCCCAGTTACCAATCAAAGATGGCAAACCAGTTCATTTAAGTATTTAAGGATAGTAAGGCAAAAAGTTTATCAGCTGATTTGTTGAAAGTGGAAGTATATAAATGTGCAAACTGGGGGTCACTAAGGTACTAAACAAATGACTAAACAACTAATTCTGCTGCCACTGTTTAACTATGGAGACTCCAAACATGTATGCTTATATTATGAATGTGTTACAAGTGAGTGTTGCTGAAATAGCAGAGTTCACTCATAGAGTGTCCACAACCTTTGGCTATATGGTGTATTTTTAATAAAATATATAATTTGGTGTTCTTATCTTGTGAATGTTACTGTGAGAACAGATTGTTCACTAATTGTCTAACATAATCAATAGTTTTTGTTGTTGAAACAAACAGTGATGAGATTTGTTTACAAAGTAAAAATGATTTGTTATTCGGTCTGTATGTGGTTTTAACGTTTTGCCTTATTATGGATTCATAATATCTGAACTGTATGATTTGTTATAGAACTTATGAGGAGAGGGCAGCACGGTGACGCACAGCTTGGGCGTCCCATTTGCCTTGCACCCTGTGCTGTCAACTAGGCTTTCCTGCAACCCTGACAGGGAATGAATAAATGACAGAAACAAATTTGAGCTTTAAGAAGTCTATAACTGTTAGGACGGCATCACATCTTTATCTGACTATTGTTCCATAATGGGGCGTTTTTAGTTCTTCCTTTACTGCCCCATTGTGTGCATTTGTGTTCTGTGTAAATCTGTAAGTGTGACCCAGCTACCCCCTCAGTGTGGCCCTTTGTCTCCATTACCACTGGGTGTAGGACTGTTCGGCAAGTCAGTGTGTATTTGAGTATCAGTGTGTGTTTGAGACCGCCAGAGGGGGGTGGGGGGTCGGAGGCGGCCGCTTGCCCAATCAGCTCCTCCAGTATCCTAGCAACAGTGCTGTTTGGAGCAGGACAGGGAGAGAGAGAAATAGAGAGGAAAAAAGAATAGGAGGTACAGATAGCAGAAGTGGGGATAGCAGGGATGAATAATATGCCACATCTGGAGAAAGCAGGATTTAAATAGGAAGGGGGGAGTGAGTGTAAGAGGAAAGCATGTAACGGAGTGAGTAAGAGATAGGAGGAAGAAGGGAGCCTTAGCACGGAAATGCTGATTGCCACTGCTGACATTTCATGGTGCTTCTTTAAAATGATGTGACAATGATGAAACCACACACTCACTGGCCCACTAAGCAGCTGCTTTCCTCTGAGACTCACACACACGCGCACACACACACACACACACACACACACACACACACACACGTGAACGTAGACAAACACACCCTAGTGACGTTTAATGATTAAACCTTCACACTTATACATACAGTTCAAACATGCAATTATAGGACAAAGAAAATAACAGCCTGCATATGTAAATATAGACAATTTATTGTGATATTGCCTATTCAGCAAGCCATTGTGTCACTGCCTCTGCTCAGAGCGAGATTATTATAAACTCTGGGATATGCCCCAGGACACTGCAACCATTGGTTAGTTACCATGCCAGAAAAAGCTGTTGCACTAGTATACATTCAAGGCACTGGCAATTAATACTTAACTCTGGAAGGAATGCTCCAGGTGATTGTCAACCTCATGTCCATCTACCACATCTATGGCATATCTGAAGATACCATGAGCAATAGTTTGATGTATTACGTATTGAGAAACATTTGTAAACAATATTTCATAGCACTCACTTACGGTCGTAGTTATAATAAGCTTATATTACAGTCATCAAAACATTTAACACTATACAATATTTAAACTATTGGGTCACATTTAATCATCAGATTCATGAGTTAAATTCAATTCCATTGCCACAGGTGTATAAAATCAAGCACCTATTTATGTAGTCTGCCTTTACAAGCATTTGTGAAGGAGTGGGTCATTCTAAATCGCAGACTGCATTTCAGCAAGTACCATAATAGAATGCTATTGTTGCATCAAGTCCATTTGCGAAGTTTCTTCCATCATGGATATTTAGCTATCAAATTAGAGTGGCATGATTGAAAAGTGGAAGTGTTTAGGGACGACAGCAACTTGACAACAAAGTAGCAGACAATGTGAAGTTACAGAGCAGAGTTGCTGAGGCTCCTTCTGCCTACAAGTAACCAATGCTCTGCTGCCTCAACAACTGCAGAATTCCAAGCCTGCTCTGACATTAACATTAACATCACTTACATCACCAAGCATAATGCCAAGGTCCACACAGAGTGGTGTAAATCACACTGACACTGGACTCTGGAGCAGTGAAAAAGTTCTATGGAGTGACAAATCATGCTTCTCTATCTGGCAGTCTGTTGGAAAAGCCTGGGCAATCCCAGGAGAACGTTACCTGCTTGCCTGCATATTACCAACTGTAAAGTTTGCTGGAAAAGGGACAATGCTGTGAATTTGGTTTTCAGGGGTCCATCATCACATTCATTACTCTTCTGGATGAATGGGCAAATAGTTAGAAAGACGCGTTCCAAAATCACAGAGAAAGGCTTCCCAGAAGATTGGAATGCTGTAATGCTGTAAGGGATGTCATTCTCCCGTACGTGTAATTTGAAGCTGTCCCAACGTGTGTTTACATTAGTCGTTCATGGAAATATGATGTTTTTTGTATATATAAATGAAGCAAAAAATAAAGCAATAAATACAATACATCTGTGCAACTGATGCCTTCAAAAATTAGACTTCTTTTTTCATCGGTGTTTATGCATTACTAATGCACTTAGGGTAGAGCAAAGAAAAAATAGGAACAACATTGCTTATCATAAGAAGTTTATTAGTTATTTGTATTAACTAGTCATATGTATTGGCGTCTTTGTTTTGTTTTTAAGGAATTATGTTACCATACTTGGTAGGCTATTGCAAATAATGATGCTGCAATGCAGTAATTCACTTCAGTTCTGGCTGACCCATGTCTGTTTTTGTAGCAAGTGTGCTTGTTTGTGCTATGTCTGGGTTTGAGACCTGGAGTACACTAGTCCTGTTGGCCATAAGCCAGAGGTATATACCTCCTTGGCCTAGTTTCGTCACAGACACTCTCATCCCAGCCTGTGATGTGCCCTCGGATTGGGGAAAATGGACTTGGGCTGAGGAGCAGCAATAGCAGCAGGCGGGCATGCATGTGTGTGTGTGTGTGTGTGTGTGTGTGTGTGTGTGTGTGTAGGCAACCGGAATGGAGCAATCAAGCTGGGATGGGGATGTTTGTAGGACAGAGGGAGTTAGAGCTTCAGGCTGAAACACACATATGCACACTCTCACACGTATGCATATACATACATACACACATATAAGCACACACTCCTTGCCTGCAGTGAAGTCCATGTTTTTTTTTTCTCAAAGGAACCTGCATCACATAATGTCCTAAAGGGGTTATTTTTGAAAGACTTTCCTTAGCTGAAAGAGACAGACAAAGAGATGGGTGAAAGTGAGGGAGGGAAAATAAGCGTTTAACCAGGACGGGACCACTCACACCCTAGGTGTGTGTACAATTCACCATTTCCCATAGTAATAGAACATGACTGTAGGGCCACATGTGATCGCATGTATTTTCACTGATAGGCATGTAATTAGGGTGATAATTATTATTATGAAGAGTAAAAGCAGATGCACGGGAAGACGACTGGAGAGGGTCGGATTAAAGCAAACTCACTCCGTGCACTGGTTTTAGTTGCCATAGGAACGTTCATTACCTGGCACTTGGGAGAGGGGAGAAAGAAAGCAAGGGAAGAGGGAGTGGGACAGATAAAGAGAGAGATGGATGGAGAGGGGCAGAGAGGGACAGTAATCCAGTTGAGAGACCAAACATGTGGTAAAAGGTGCAATGGAAGCAGCAAGAGGGAACAAAAGGCATTCAGTGAGATGGGTCGAAGAAATGAAGAGAAGAAAGTGATAAAAAAAAAACAAAGAAATAACGACAGAAATAAGCAGTTGCCCAGGAATCTTCTGGACACCAAAGGATCAGTCAGACACCTCTTAAACACTGTGTACAAACAAGAACGAAATAAAGGAAGTGTATGGGAATTTTTTAATGCTCAAATATGTTGTTAGCACATGGTCATGTCACTAATTCAGTGCGGGATTTCATAATTGCACCATATATACCCATTTATAGAACTCTAAAATAGCAAGTATACCCAAATTGTGCGCTATATGCACTGGCCGCTTTGTTAGGTACGCATCCTTGTTTCTATACTCATTGTCCATTTTATCAATCCCATTTATTATATACGTAAATGCACTTTGTAGTTCTACAATTACAGATTGTAGTCCATTTTTAACCCACTTTGTTAGTCCATTTTGCTCTGATCTCTAATGAGCAGGACCCCCACAAGACCACCACAGATCTGGTACTATTTGGGTAGTGGCTCATTCTCCACACAGCAGTGACACTGGTGTAGTGGTGGTGTGTAAGTGTGTGGTTTGCTGATAAGATTTGATCAGGCACAGGATGCCGTCTACATGATGCTGGTGGATGGACATTTTTAGTTCAGCAGTGACACTGAGGTGTTTAAAAGCTCCAGCGACACTGCTGTCTGATCCACTCATACCAACACAACACACACTAGCACACTACCACCACTACATCAGTGTCACTCCAGTGCTAAGAAGGATCCACCACCAAATAGTACTGTGCTGGCCCTGTGGGGGTCCTGACCACTACAGAGTAGAGTAAATGGGAATAAAAAGGTATGTAGAGAAACAGATAAACTACAGTCAAAAATTGTGGAACTACTAAGTGCATCTATAAAGTGTGTGAACCTGATAAAAAGGAAAAATGAGTGTTGAAAAAGGTGTACCTAATAAGATGAGTCAGTGAGTCTGATACAATAAAATCTGAAACCTATGGTTAGACATATATTCTTAAAATATATCATAAACATATTTTTTCATTGTCTTTTTATAAAAATAAATTATACATTAAATATACACGGTTTGATGGCAAGACAGCAGATGACAAAGTAGCTTTGGTGCAAGGAAGGTCCCAGGCGCTTGTTGTAGCGATCAGAGTTTCAGCAGGCATCACATGACCCACTGCCCCATGCACCTGCCTGAAAGAGCACCGACAGTTACTATGGCAACGGGGTCAGAAGGATGGAAAGCAGGTCTTTAAGGGGACCTATGGTGGGAGGTGGGGCGCTGGGTGAGTGAGTTTGAGCATGGCATACAACATTATTATTTTTAAAGTAGTGTAGGAAACATGCTTGAAAACCGCACATCTCTCACTCAGTCTCTGTCTACCTGAACTACATATTTCAGCACTTGCTTTTTTTCATAGAATAGGTACTGTGTTTGAATCAGTGTTGTGCTATGTCAGGGTTCAGTGATGCAGACAGGTCTTGATATGTAAGATGGCACTTAAGTCAAAGAAACACTAACTTTTGACAGTGAACGTAAATTAAATTCATTTCAGTGGAACAGGCTAAGATCAGCAGGGTTGACTTTCATAGTACATGTTCATATAAATATTTGAAATGCCACATCTTATCCATTTCACAAGAGAGCTCTGCTGGATCTGTGTACTGCATGATAGTCGTGTCTATGCCAACAGTGTACGTTTTTAATCATGTGGACAATAAATGTACATAAATTGTAATAAATGTAATATGTGTAGAAATAAAAACAGTAACACTGCATCTAATGTGATGGTTTCACAAAACGTGAATAGCTTTCCATGCAACAATGCACCACATACTGAACGGCAACTGCTACCTACTTCTATGGATTTTAGCAGTGTGTGGATGGATTGGATTAACCGTACAGATGCGGCCGACTCTCGGTCACTTGATGGATCATCAATCTCCACACATTTCTGTCTTTCCTATCCTATCGGCAGGATAGTGGAGTAGTTTGCCATTGCTTTCTCCACCCCTCCCCATTTATCCGGGCTTTGGACCGGCGTGCAGCTGTTTTTAGTTACACGGCTGGGGTGTTTTGCATACACAAGTCAATGACAATTTAGAGACATCAATTAACCTAACACGCATGTCTTTGGGGTGTGGGAGGAAACCGGAGTACCCAGAGTAAACACACGCAGACACGGGGAGGACATGCAGACCCCACACAGAAAGGACCCAAGCCGTTCCTCCCTCGGATTGAACCCAGGACCTTGTTGTTGTGAGGCAGCGGTGCTACCCACCAAACCCGTGCCCGTTAGCACAGAGTATAAATTATAATAGTTATAAATGAGTTAATAAAATACTATGCCAGAACAAATTTGCAAATATTAATTGATTGCCAGAGCAGATGCGTCTGCCAGTTCCAGAGTTGCCTTACGAGTTACCAGCAGCTTAATTCCACTGAAGTCCTCTGGCACTAAAAGTCATGAATTCTGGCTCCAGTAAGTCTTGGCTGGTGCACTCCTTAAGGTTTCTGGTCTCAGTGTCATTAAACTGGTTACCTAAGTTTCTCCAGGATGGGTGTCTGAGTCTCAGTCTCCTAGAGGCTGGATCTGTAGTTTTCACATTATCTGGCCAGGGATACGTCCAGGTTACAACATTGATTTTCAAACATCTCACAACAAAGTAATGAATACTTGTGATTAATGTAATACCTCCGAATTAGTTGTGGAAATGTTGAACTGTAGATACAACTGTTTTCGTAAAATAATAAGTAACAGCTAAACAGTCAGTATCTATTTCAGTTGGCAAGCTCTGTGTCTGAAAAGGAAACTACGTAATTATAAGGCGTCCATTATGGTTGTGTTGCTAAAATTCTATAATGTTCTATAATGTGTGAATTTGTGAATACTACAAGACGAGAAGAGGAAGTATTTTATTGTAATTCAGAGTGGCTTAGCTACTTTTCATCTCTAGCTTAACCTTTAATCAAAGAATATAACAGTAGTATTTCAATATTGTGTGCCATAGTAACAAATTATTATTATTGATAGGGTTTAACAAATTTTCTTCTTTTCTAAAAGAATTAACAATAGAATTGTTTTTAAAGGAATCTAATGTATACTAACATTTCTGTATTTAACTAACTCATTAATACTTTATCAGGCAATTTCTGTTAGAAGTAAAATATGCTTATTTTCTGTCTATCAGGAGTCACCTTTCCCAAGGAAGAATTCAGCCATCATCAAACATATCATAGGTCATGGGCCTGTGTAGGTGGGTCTGCTTGCAGCTCCCCGCTAGGCAGAATTGCAGTTCTCTTTCACATAATGTATGTACATATATACATTAGAGAAATCCTCCTGTGGTCTAATTTTAAGCTACTCTCATATAGGGTTTAACGGTGCCTGGCACAGGCACAGGGTAGTTGCTTGATTCTGAATATTGCCTGCAAAATGTTTTTTGGAAGTGTTAGCATTTAATATCTGCATCCATATGTATAGTTCAAGCTGTCTGCATTCTATTGAAACAACTTATATGTCCTGATGTGTTCTTTGCCCTTATTTCTTTCAGCAGTGCTCTGATAGTGGACAATCACAGGACAGTTCTCTGAAGCGTGTTGCAGTGGTGGAGGACTTCTTTGACATCATCTATGCCATGCATGTGGAGATTGGTGCAGACCCAGGCAGAGCACCAAAACACGCTGGCCAGAAAAAGACTTACAAAGCGGTAAATCTGAGCTCCCTCGTTTATAACTCTGTACAGGAAATCCCAAGGAATGTACTATTTTTATAGAAGGAGGATCAGGTTTATTTAAGTCATGTTAACATACCCCGTTACACAGGTAATATTTAAATGCATGATGTTGTGTATCCCTGTTATTTGTGGTAGTGCTTGATTGTTTGTGAAGCCTAGGTATTTTTGTGTGTTTGTGCTTTGTTAGTTATCCATCCAATTACAGGCATCAGATACAACTTGTAAGTGAAAATATCAATACGAGCAATATCATTGCAATTATTCCAAAATCCATTCAATATTGTGTTAAATAGGTACCTTAGACTTGCTGGAAATGTCCTGTTCAATCATCAGTTATGATATTGCAAAGTAAAAGCTGCAAATTAAGTGACCCACCAAGTTTATAAAGCTGTATTTATTAAATCAGAATCCTGTCCTCACTTGCAAGACTACTGAGTCTCATACTGCCTATGTTTATAATGTCAGCAGAATAATGTTTTTCAACTTGAGAATCTGCACACAAGATGCTAAACAATGGAGTGTAGGCTCTGCAATCAACCCTATTTAGCACATCTGAGAACCAGAATGCTGACTTTTTCACCCAGTATCAGTACCCAACCTCTTTATTAATGCATCTTACTACTCTGAGCTCCCATGTTTATAACTCCAAGACTGTACAAAAGAGTAAAGGAAGCCTATTGCAGATCAACTCATTATTAATGGCCATTGTTTTACAATGAGATGTTCACACACATACACATACAATTCTAGTCACAAATAGTAACTCCTTTATGTTATTGCATTTGTGGGACGGACCCTCACTATTTTTTTATTTACTTCATGTTGTATCTTATTTCCCTCAGCATGTCACACAGCATGGGTGTATTGACATCTAACAATGCGCTGTATGTGTTATTGTGTGAACATCCCTTTCTAAACCCAAGACAGCGATTAAAAGGACATAAGAGCTGCACTTCAGATACTACAGAGGCTTTCAAACACTTGCAATTCAGACACTCATTGATGACTTTATTAGTTATACCTCCTTGTTTATACACCCATTGTTCATTTTCAGCTCCACTTATCATATAGATGCACTCTGTACTACAATTAAAGACTGGAGTTTATAAAAAACGCAGTGTCACTACTAGACTGAAGTAGTTCACCTGCCAAAAATATCTAGCTACCAGCATAATGTGATCACTGATCCACTCATACCAACATAACACACACTAGCACACAACCACATCAGTGTCCCTGTAATGTGGAAAATGATCCTGTGGTGGTCCTGTGGGGGTCTTGACCATAAGAGAAGAGAGTAAAGGGGACTAACAAAGTATGTAGAGAAACAAATAGAATACTGTCTGCAATACTAAAACTAGGTGCTTCTTTATTGTATGTGGAACTGATAAAATGGGCAATGAGTTTGGAAACAATAATTACATATAAAGTGTCTCAATTTAACTCATGCAAAGAGAGAAAAGAACTGTTTCACAAGTTAGCACTGTCACCTCAAAGGTAAAGAGATTTTGATGTTTGGACCAGCTGCTCTGTGGCATTTGTATGTTCTCCAATTTTTCTCCCACTTTCCCGCTTTCTACCTGGCACCTACAAAGTGTCCAAGTTCCAAATTGTCCCTCGTGTTATTAATATCAATTGATTCATTTATTTTCCTTTAAATAAAGTAATAATTGTAAATTAATTTAAGTGAATTTAAATAACAGAACCTCATTCAATGGCAAAAATACAGCATACACACTCTGCAGACACATACCCAGACAGGCAGAGAATATAACATTTTTTCACAACAATAATTTCTGGACGCCGTTCTAAATCGTTGTTTCAACTGCCTTTTTAGCTTCTGTTCAACAAATCTAAATTCTAAATTTAAGTACATTAATCTACTGTACTGAGAGCACTTTACATATATTGCTTACTGTTCCTGCTCACAGAGGTAGCTTTTAGCAAATAAGCTCTAGCTAAGTAATGCATTACCAATATTCTTATAAATACATCTGTCTGAATGTCACAAGTTATAGGAATACCTGAATGAACACCGCCAGTATGGTAGCCAGCTAAGCAGGATAATTTTTGTGACACCCCAGGTCAGTAGCTCCAGATTTTGGTTGCAGATGGTCCCACTATTAATCCGTTGCTATGAATTAATTCACATATTTTATTGACAGTTTTTTATTATAATTATTATCATTATTATTATTTTTATAGTTTGTTATAGTTTAGTGGTCAGCAATTTTGTTACTGTCTATAGGGGTAAAATCATTTGACAGTTTACTTGGGGCTGTGTCAGTGCCAGTAGCAAAGGCAATTTCTACTTCTGTGATGCCAGCATTAATGCAGAAAAATACATTGCTGCCCCTACAGAGTACATAGTGTTATGAAAATGTAATTTTTGGATAAGGTTGTATTACTCCAGAACTATAGTATATCACACAAATACACAGCAGTATGATTTATAGGACTATATAAGGTGCAAACATTCAACGTTGTAACACAGTACAAAACAGTGCAGCACAATACAATAAGAGTGGAACAGTTTGAGTCTTAACAGTGCCATGAACAGAAGACACGCATAATGAGGGTGAACTAAGTGGCAAAACTGTGCTAATTATGTCAGATTATAAACTGTGAAACGATTTAAGTAGCGGCGTAATAGAGTACCAGCATATTCAGTAATAATAATAAAAAGAATTACAATAATAAATAAGCATAAAATCTGTAAGTACATTAGTATTGTGAGTATGCTATGAATCACAAAAAAACGAATGCTTATGATTAGTAATATATACTGATCCAGTATACAGTATATATACATGGCTCACAAAAATTAGAGCATTTTTCATTATGGGACATTTCTTTTTGGGGTATCCCCTAATTGTTGTGTTTTATATATTCACTGATCACTTTATGAGGTACACCTTCTTTTTACCATCCATTTTTATCAGTTTTGCTTTCCATACAAAAAAGGTTGTATGACAATTACAAACCGTAGTCCATCTGTTTATCTGCACACTCCCATTTACTCTGTTTGATGACCACAGGACCACCACAGAGCAGCTACTTTTTGGATGCTCAACCATTCACGCCGCTGGGATGACACGGATGTATCTGTGTGTTTTGCTGTTACGAGTGGACAGTGTTGCTGTAGTTTTTGAAACGGTGCCATCTATTTGACACATCTACTATTTTGCCCCAAGTCAGAGACTGTAGCGCATCTGTTGTTGCACAGTTTGTGTTAATCATCATCTAACACAGCAGTGTTTACAGGATGAATGGGGGCTAACCATTTTGGTAGGTTGAATATTTTTAGTCCATCAGTGACACAAAGGTGTTTAAAACCTCCAGCAGTACTGCTGATCCACTCATGCCAGCGTAACAAGCACTATCACACACACCACATCATCCAAATATACTGCCAATCTCCCCTAATGAAATATCCCCTAATTTTGGAGTGTAGTTTGTGCACCTGATTGTGGTGAACCTGGCCATTAAAGAACTGGGTAAAGAGGAAAGGGGACTAACAGTATTTAGAACTGGGTAGAACTACAGATTGCTTCTGTATGTTAACTGATTTAGTGTTACAAAGTATACCTCTTTGTTTCTATACTAATTAAACTTTGTTTTAACCCACCATAACTGGATTATCACTCCATACTGAGCTGTTCCTTTGATATTGTTTATAGGGCTCTGAGTTGCAATCATGTGTATGAAAGCAGTTGTCAGGTTTCAGCCCCCATCAAGGTCTTTGCTAATCACCTAATTAAAGCTATTAGCTAACTGGTAGGTTTGAGTTTGACATTTGGCATGCAGAGTCCTACACAGACCTGCTGGACTGTCCATCATTAGCACCAGAAGCTCTTCTATTGCCCTTAGCTCTCATTGATTGGCTGTGACTTTTAAAATTAGGTGTGACTGGCAGAGATGCTGTGTGATTGGTGTGATTTGCTGTGGTTGGACAGGGTTTGATTGGCTGTAATTAGCCGTGACTGACAAGGATAGGTTGTTTACCCAAACTCCACCTCTGGCCAGAGACTTTATAGGGAAAGACTCACTGTTGTTCAATATGTAAGGCCTTTGTGATGTATTTATAGCTTCAAGACAATGCATATTTCAGAATTTCAACATCATTTCATTGGATTAAGTTTATTGTGTTCGATTTGGGTCACTTTTCCTGAGTATAGATCAATGTTGTCCAACTCCATTCCTGGATGTCCAGAGCACATTTTGGTGATGTCTGTGGTCAAACACACTTATTTAAACTCAGATTTAGCAGGTGCGTTAGAACAGGAAAATGCTTTGAGAGAACACTTCATACACATTTCATAAAATCAAGACCTGCCCTTCTGACCCACATGTTCGCTGTGGGGCCAGTTTGATCAGGAATAGTGAACTCTGTCCTCTTGTGGTGATAGAGTGTAATGTTGCTTCACCATGTTTCAAATGGGTTCTGCTGTTTAAAAGAAAAACAGCACGAAGTCCAGCTACTACTATTTGCATCATCCTTGCATTAAACAGAACAGCTTTAAACGAATGAGATGGATTTCATTAATACCTGTCAGAACAAATAAGGAAGGAGAGAAATCATTCGGGAAAATGTTTTCAAAGGTGAGGATTGAGTGGAGAGCATAATGAATGTTTGTTTGGGGATTTGGATTTTGTTCATCTCTTCTGCTCTGCCCTGGAGAGAGGTGCTGTCAGGTCCTATAGCGCTGCCGCCCCTGTGAGTCAAACACAGCCACGCCAGGAGGGGAGGCCTGTCTGTAGCTGTGGTATTCTGGGAGGTGCATGTGTTTTTTCCATGGGTGGCCTTTTCCCTCTACGCAGCCTGAGGCGGGAGTAGGGGAACCAGGCGTCCCTGATGTGACTGCTTCTTCTGCTTCCTTTTTGTTCCTCTCTTTATACATGAAGGTCGCACACAAAGCAGCTGCAGCAGGACAGCAAGAGAGGAGGACAAAGGTCTTCCTTAATATGAGATGCGAACACAAAACGTTAACAACAAATATCTAACATAAAATAAAAATTTCTAAGAATATATTAATTGCATGCCCTAAAACACTTCTCTTCCTCCTTTGCCATCCTCCTTATCCCTATTTGTCTAACCTTCTGTGGTTGATTGCCAGATTGCAGAGACATATGCTTTTCTGCCCCGCGAGGCTGTGACCCGCTTCTTGATGAGCTGTGGGGAATGTCAGAAGAGGATGCACATCAACCCAAACACAGCAGAGTTCAAAGGTCAGACTCCACTTTCTCACCTCTGAGCAGACAATAGCTTAATGTTAAGAACTGTAAAAGAGTTTTACACGTGTTTACAACCTACATGTTACAGCATATCATGAGAAATTTAAGACACTAATTTGGCACAGTGACTTATTTTGACTCACGAGAGATCAGTCAAATGGATCATATGTTTTTGAAATGATCATTTCTGTAATAAAGCTCAAATTGTGATTGGAAACACCACACATAGCTGAAGCCTCTAAAAAAAATTTCGTTGAGCAAAAGGTGTCATTGATTGTACACTCAATTTTTGTCTCTCATGCTTTTTACTGGTGCAGGGACAGAACATTTACCTATTACACTTAAGATGCTGCAATTACTTCTAGACTCATGTGCTCCAAGGGCCAGTGTTGCATGTACATATATTCTAAGCACACTAAATCACATTTAAGCACTGGTTCCCAGACATTTTCTGTCTCATTCCCTTTTTGTAAATAAAAATACCCCTCTTCTCTAACAGACATGTGCATGTACATCTAGAATTACTGTAACTGTGACTCAGTACCCCAAAACCAATGTCTACTGTCTCACAGATATCATTGTATTTTGTGTACAATGTGTACACATAAACTAATATATTTAATTACGTGTACCTTTTCACAATATACATTCACTTATTAGATGGTAACCATCAAAACCCAAATGACCGAATCAACCTTCTTACATAAAACTGCTCAAATTATTATCATTAAGTTGTATATGTTATGATAAATTCAATAAATTCACATTAAAGCTATAAATTATCTTAACGTTATAATGTGCATGTAGACTGATAATTGTATGTATGATGGACTTTCTCCTTTAACTGTGTGAAATGCAGTTCTGACCAACTTGGTCAGCTTGAAATATACTTCACTGTTCGTCTGTTGTATGCACATGTCCCGTGGTGCACTTTTTGACACGCTGCCTTATGTTCTTGACATTATTTTCTGTGACTACACTGCTCATGGAAATTAGAGGATATTTCATTATGGGATATTTCTTTTTGAAATATCTCCTAATTATTGTGAGCAGTGTATATTAATGCCTAAATTGTAGCAAAAAGTAAAAGCATGCAACGTTAAAATTTTGTTTGTGTTAACATGTGAGACAATCTGTTATCTGTCTTAAAGTAGTCCTCAAACTTTCAAAAAGAATGGATTATTATGCAGATATTTATTATGTTGTCTTAAGTAGACCCCTTAAAACTTTTATGTACAATGGGTACGGAAAGCAGCCATTTGCTAAAATAAAAAAACAGTTGTAAAATTGTACATTTATTTAAGAAAAGAAAAACTGAAATATCACATGGCCATAAGTATTCACAACCTGTGACACTCATATTTAACTCACAAGCTGTCCATTTCTTCTTATCCTTCTTGAGATGGTTCTACTCCTTCATTGGA
>JAUZST010094785.1:0-19082 GCA_034779995.1 Parotocinclus haroldoi
TATAATATATATGTGTGTGTGTAAATATTGTGTGTGTGTGTGTATATATGTGTATATGTGTGTGCTTGGTTGCTAATTCTGCTTGGTTCAAATACTGTTAATGTAGATCATTAGCAAGTATTGCTGTCTTATACACCGTGCAACCTTTTATTCTTTTGGCCCAATCTGTTTATTTAGCTCTTTGTTGCTTCCCAGGTTTTTAACTTGGTTTCTCCTTGTTTGTGCGCCAGTGGTTAAAAAAAAAACCACAATGACTATGACAGAGACAGGATTTTCTTCTTTTCTCCTTCTCAAGCCTCACCCTCTCCAATCAGATAAGCTTTCATATCTCTGGATGAAGTCAACAGATCAGATAACCAAATATATACACTCCTGCATACTCTCAAACTCTCACAAAGACTCAGCTAACGAACTGGATATACACCAACTTGGAGGACTTGGACCAGGTCGCACATATGCATATATACAAAATGACATGCAATCCGCAGAGCACAGGGGGTGCAGATGATGATCTGTTTGTCTGTCTGTCACAGGTGAGGATCTGGAAGGGAGGCCTACTTTCACTCATTGTTTGTTTCTTTTTTCCATTTGAACACTCTCACTTGCCTTTTGCAGTCATGTATTGGGTAAAGACTGTGTTGCACAGATCAGTTTTTGGAATTGTATATGCTGGTTTGCTTTAAACACGCAATATCTATGAATCTGCCTGTCTGCCTATGTAGCTATAATAATAATGTGTTTTTTTGCTGAAACAATACTACATAACGTAACGTAGATTATCATTTTAAGGTTAATTTGTTAATACATCCAGGCATGAAACTGAATCCGAAATATTTAGGCTTTTTCTGAACCTGTGTGTATGAAAAGCATTTTAAAAACACCACATAGAATAACATTTAACATTGCAGTATAAAACTAAACACAGTTTAATGTAGCAAAAACAAAAAATGATTTTCTCGAGCAGAGTTGTCCTATACAATTTTAGTTTCCAGCAGTGTCCAGATACTAACATAGACTTAAAAAAAGGAATGCAATTCTATTTGTAGTCAAAGAGAGGATCAGCTACAGATCAACTGAAATGTATTTGCAGGCTGTGTTTGCACCTAGCCTGGACTTGGACGTGTGTTACTTCTGCTGAAATCTTTGGATTTGACATGTAATTGGAAAACGGACAAGATAGTCTATCAGAAGCTTCTGGCAAATTTCTCGGGAATGTTGTGGATTACAGTGTATAAGCAGAGCAGTTCGAACATGTTCGATGGTTCAGGGAACGCAAGCAGGTCTGGGCTAGAGATGGATTTGTAACATACTTGACACTGCAGTAGTTTTATTATTTGTTGTTACAACATCAGTGTTCTTTCAGGTTGCTCTTAAAAGGAACATTTCCTTTCTTTAAAACTTTAAAAATTGTAAAATAATTATGGTCTAAAATTCATAGGAAGGTAATCAAATTGAATGTTTTACGCTTTGGAAGAGCTTTGTTTTGGGTTTAATGGATGTTTATTTTCTCCTTTCACATCTGTTTACTTCCAAAACTCTGAAACTCTGCACTCATAAGCATGAATAAAATTACTTGTGAAAATTAAATCAGAAAAATTGGAAGTGCTTGCCAAAAAAAAAAAAATTAAAGGGAGACTTCTCAAATCTAGATCTAGAGTATCTATAACTAGTGTTTTCCTAAAATTTCTCTTTCTGTTTTTTCTGATTTTCTTCCTTTCTGTAGTACGCTACTTCTCACACTCTCTCTTGCTTTCTCTGTTTTTCTCCCGCCCTCTTTTCCTCTCAGCTGTATTCCTCCCTTTGAGCTATGGATAGCCAGTCACAGTAGGAGTTTGAGTAAGTGAGCTGAGCTCTGTGTGTGCTTGGTTGCTTTTGAGACGAAATAAGAGCAGCTACTGGTGAGTCTTTCTGATCATGAACGTTTGATTCTCTGTAACTTTGTGGCTTCACATGTTCGTAGTTGTGCTTCCACGTGGATCTGACTTACTTTGGGAAACATTCTTAACTTCTGTGACTGAAAATGGGACAGTGGTCACAGGTGGACGTGACTGTCATCCTAATTCTGGGCACATTCTGCTATTTCCAACTATAATTTGCTACACTGGGGTAGAAATACGAGTCATACATTTTGCCGTTTATTTGTCTGTACTGACAATGTCTTTGAATTGGCTTGGAATTGGCTTTTGTTAATTAATTTACCTTTAAAACAGCATTTATTAATCCACATCAGACGTTATTTCATCTCATTAGGCCATTTTCGAGAGTAGTACAGGTAGTACACTCTGAAACAGTCTGAAACAGCCTGCCTGTCACTTTTTCCCATTGCTTATTCTGGGGAAGTGCGTCTTCGACAAGTTGAAACATACCCTGATTTGCTACGGGGAAATAGAGTAAATTACCCTTCTCTGTTAGACAGGATGATGTTGAGAGCTGGTGAGTGTGCTGTCTGAGTGTTTTATCACAGGTTTCCATGATGGCATCATGTCAAAACCATAACACATTCAGTTGATTACTACTACTGTTTAACTCCCCAGTGTTCAGGCTTTAGCATGTAATATTAAGACATCAGTAATAGCAAGGCATAACATGATCTTAAGTCATTTCTGAGTTTATTCGGTTGTTTCTACAGTGGTTAATATCCAGCGATGCTAAAGGCTAGACAAATATTTGATTTAGATAAGACACTACAACTGGCTGACCCATTCACTGGAACTGCTGAAGCAATCTCTGGTGTCCAGTGTTTACATTACAACAGACATGTTGATCTTTTCTTTGAATGTGATAAAACTGTATTACTTATGAGTAAACCACTCAGGTTTTTTTTTTTTTTTAAAGAATGAACCTGAGGAAGACTCGTGCTGTTTACTTTTGCCTTGATTAACAAAACTTGATGCGAGCCAGCTTAAACGGTCAAGTGAAACCAAAAACCTTTTTTTTTTTGTGGCGTATAGCATGAAATTGTGGGAATTCCCAGCGAGATCCTTCAGGAGTGTGTCATACGTCAGAGTAAGAAGACACCCATTCCAGTGTCTGTTGTTTTGTGATGCCATGTAGAGTTAAAAAGCAATTCATCTCATTGTGTTATTAGCCGTTGAGAGAGATCAGTGCTTTTGGATATTGGAGTAAAGTTTGAAGAGTTCAAACACTGCTAGTTAGTGGTCAACCAGTGCTAGTGTGCAAATTTTACTATCACTGCTTACAATCAAGTATCAAAGATAGTAGTGCAATGAAATAGTTTCCAAAACACGTACACGAAGGTCAACCAAATACTCTTTTAATGATTATTGATACTAGGGGTGTGCAATATTGAAAAACAATTATATATTAATATTTTCTTGCATTTTGTCGATAACAATAATTAGGCAGTAATTTGGTAATTCTGTCTGTCTTGGGTTGAAATTGTTGTAAGGTTGTTTGAACCCATCTCTCTCTACCACCTAAATCAGCACAACTTTTGACAATGTAAATGGTGAGAACAGGTGTCATGTCTTGCATTTGTTTATTTTCTGGTGCTTTTGCTGGTTTAAGCCTGTGTTTCGAAGTTTGTCATAATTGTTGTATTTTGCTGGATGGAGATGGGGAAATGTTAGCTGTTGAACTGCCTTTAACAGGAACCGACTGCAAAGTGTTGAATATTTTTGTGGCCTTGTCCTGTTCTACTTGCCTACATGTCAAAATGAATACTTGACTCTTAAGGCCTGGTTTTTCTTTTTTTCACAAAGTCACCCATTGTTAAATCAACAATTAAGGTTTTATTGTAGACGACAGATATTGCAACTGGGTATTTGGTTGAGTCTTGGTCCTCTCAAGGTTTCTTCCTTAAAATACTTTGTATGGGGAGTTTTTGTCAACATAGGCTGGTGCAATTTGGGCTTAGGTTTAGGTAGTAAAAGATAATAAAAATCGTACAGCTGCTTTGAGACAATGCTCCTTAAAGCTGTAAAGAAATAAATCTGAATCTGACACCCACTTGATACCCAAAATGAAGTAAGACATACTGTCTTAATGTCACTGGGAATTGTGGCATGATTCCACACAGCCAACATTTGCATTGGCATCCTCCTGCTGCTCAAACCAAACATGTCTGTTCTTGAATGCTGAAGGAAAACGGTTATTTAATTACGTTCTAATTTTGAGTAGGAATAAAATACATTCAAATGCTCTTTTGACATTTCAATTCCAAAACAAGTTTTCCTTTGATCTTTTCTGAAAATTTCAGTTAATCTCTACTAAATGGCCCAGAATCGTATTGTACTAAGTATTCAAACCAAGCTCTTTTGAATGTTATATACAGTTACATGCCATTCAGTAACAATTCTGTCAATGTCCATTTTCTTTAAAGCCTGAGGTCTTAAAAATGTAAGAAATTTATTATAACACTTTCAACATTGAGGATTAACGATCGCCAGTTAACCATGAGGATCCACGAGCAGAGACAGGAGTATAAGAGTGGAAATCTATTGTGCGTGTTTGTGAAGTCTGTCTTACCGGTTGTGTGCTTGCTTGCTTGTTAGCTCATGTTTGGGTTAGAGATTGTTCTAATTCGTTTGATGTCTAATTCAGTCTCTGTTTCATCTGGCTGAGCTTCCATGTTGTTCATAATACTGCCTATCAATGTCCATCATACTATCCTTTTAAGTGGTATGGTTTCCATAATCATATTAGTACATTATTGTATTTTCTCAAATTATTGCAGATTTCCGTAAATTAAAAATGCAGTGACATTAGGGATGTTGTGTAGATCGCAGCGTTCAACTCTTGGGCTCATCGATACCTTTTACGCTTGTCGTTTACACACAGATCTCTTATGGAAATCCGCTTTATATTTACATCAGGGTATCATAAAAAGTTTGACTATGGTAATGTTCAGTCAACATCCTGTAATGTAATTCACTTACATATAATGGTGCATACCTGTAGATCAGTCTTCTGGAATCAAAAGACAACTGCAATTGCAGCGTTACAATGGATAATGCTGTTACCATGTTTAGAGATTTCATGTCTCCATCCACATTTCCACAACCACAAGCATTCCACAGCTTCCTTTACAAGGTTTGTCATAACAGGGCTTTCTCTTTTTAGACCCACTTAATGAATGAGCGTGAAACAAACCATGGTCTAATAGAAAGCAGTCATAAGTTGCGTAAGAAATTTTATTAGCTATTTTATAGACCAGAGTCTGCTATGTAAAATGGGCTAGCCAGCCCATACGTTTGTTAAAGTAAATTAAACCCTTAGTTTATTTGAAGCAAAGGTTCTTGAAGTTAAATCTTCTGGGATATTATGTTAAATCCTTAACAGTTGGCTACCAGGCATGATGTCTGTATGTATGCGGTTGGAGCGTTTGGGAGATCAGCCAGAGTAGAAGAGGTGAAGAAAGGGGAAACTTTGTGTAGTTAACATATATCGATACCATATATCGATTCAAATTTGTTGTTGCCTAGGCCAGATGTTTGGATTTACAGCATCGTTGTATTCGCTGTTTCCAGGCAGTGGATTGTGGGTGTGTTCTGTATGACTGTCACTGGCCTCACACAATCTATTCATCGCTGCTGACGTTGGTCTTGTTGAATCATTTGTTAATTTGGTCTGAGCAATGACTGTCTGTGTGTATGTGTGTATATATATGTGTGTGTGTGTGTGTGTGTGTGTGTGTGTGTGTGTGTGTGTGTGTGTGTGTCTTGTACTGTTCTCAGCCTATTAGTGTAAAGAATTTAATGGCTGATTAAATCTGTTTGTGTCACAGATAATTACTGTTGCTTTTTTCAGTGAGGCAGAAAGGAGGATTTGACTGTCTAGATTTTAGAAACTCTTATCGCTACAGTCATTCCTGTCTCATTGGGGTATAAATATTGAATCACTGGATTTCTGTAGTCATTCATTCACTGGAAGAAGAGAGAATACACAAAATAAATGGGCTATGTTGGCATTAGTATTTTAGTACACGTCTGGATAATTACTGCAGAGAGGTCAACATGACATCATGATGAAGCTATAAGATGTTGCTATTGCTCAGCTGTAAGGGAAAAAAATACTTGCCACTGTATTCTATAGAAGCTATTTTCTGATTGTTTTTAATACTGCATACAACTGTTATTTCTAACAACCTTTGATACAACTCTAGGCAACAATTACATCATTAGTATTATACCATCTCTAAATGACCAGTGAAATGCTACATGACGTAATCCTAATTAACTTGCATCACACAACTCTATGTATTACAGTATTACATCTCGATCTATCAGTCACCCAGCCAGCATTTTACCATTTGACTTGAATCATTCAGTGATGCTTTGGATTTGGATTAATACAGTAGATAAATTCTGCTATATTTGTGGTGAGGTGATTTTTGAGTCACAAAAGCGAACAGCATTAACTATGACCAACATTAATATTGCCCCTTATTGACTTAAAGGTGGTTGACCTCATGCTTGGTCTCCAGAGTGGATGCACAAAAATTGCTGTTTTCCTTGTGAATGGTACAGTCCAGCAAGAGAAGGGTGCTACAAGAAAAGACACACCCGGACATTCATCCAACACTTGTTGATTGAAAATAAGATTCTGCACAAATTGCATATCAAGTTTTGCACTTTATATATTTTGAAGAACTTTGTTCTGGACAAAATTGCAGAAGCATTCCAGTATCACCTTTGTAATGTTCCAAAGTTGAGTGAATTAAAAGAAAAGGAAATAAAGCATATAAAGAAAAGAACCTCGGACTCATTTGCTTCTGCAAGATGAGGAGTTTCACCGTTTTCTACATGGAAAGGAAAAGGCTGCATGGGCAACATACTAGTTAGTGGTATTATGTTATGATTAATTATTAATTAATGTGACAGTGAAACACAAACTCTTCGATTGCATTGAAACTAGAGCCAAATGACAGCTTTCCTTTTTATATTTTTTATATTATATATCACATCAAAATAAAAAATATATATTTCTGTACCAGAAAATCTTGTAGACCAGTGCTATTTGCGATATGTGGATTAAAAGAAGGGGGTCAATGAACTTGAATTTCTTGGATTGGATTTTTGGAACTTGCATTTTCACTGTGACCTACACAAATTCAGTAAAATGTTCGTTATCTTTTATTGCTGTATTATTGGGGTGAATTATTACCTGATTTATAAACACATTTAATTCAGCAAACTATATGTAAGGCATGCCAGAAGACAGCCTTCTCTTTGATCTAACCACATATACACTATATAGACCAAAGTTTGTGGACAGCCCTGCTAATTAGTGAGCGCTGCTATTTTAGCAACACTCACTTGTAACACATTCATAGTATATAGAATACACTTCTGGATTCTCCATAAACAAACAGTGGCTGTAGAATGGGATGTACTGAATACCACAGTTACTCTCGGTTTGACACGTTTCTGCTTCCAGTCAGTCAGTTCATAGCACATACAATTGGTTTACAAGCTTTGATTGAGAACTTGGCTGGCTTGCACAGAACCTTGACCCTAAATCCATTAAATACTTTGAAAGTGCCCTGGAATGCCAAAACTGAGCCAGGGATTATCGTCTGAAGTCATAACCTTACCTTATACCCCATACTAATACCCATGTTTAAAATAATTCTTTGCTGTTTCTACAAATTTGTTTGTATAGTACATAAGCTCATGTAGGTCTCTAGACCCAGGTAAGTCTGAGTTTTGTGACCAAACTAGAGATATGGCAGCTAATGTCAAAGGTGGGTTTGGTAAAGTATACGGGGAAGTGAGTATAATATGGATTTGTCTGTTTTCAGGCTGTTTTCTCCCAAAGGTCACAGGAACTGGTTGAGATATATGGCACAGTGGACTTTATGAAGTACCAAGTGTTTTTAAGTGAAAATCTAACAGCCTCTGCCAGGAAAATGATTAAAACACAAGGAAATTACCAAGGAATCAAGATTTTGCATGGGAGTCCCAGTTCACCCAGATCTAGGAGAAACTTCTATATTGAGGAGTGTCTCTGCTTCCTTGGGAATGTTTACCAGCTTTTCCATCTCTCAATTTGTACCCTCCCAACAAAAGTAGTGTTTTGCTGATGCAGCTGGTACTTTAGTAAACATTCTCAACACCAAAGTTTGCATGTTGCTTTTTTCATTTTGTTCCATAATCAAGACCGCCACTTTAGGTTATCTGCTGTGTTATTTCAATTTGATTCAGTTAGATTTCTATTTTGAGAACTGACTTCGACAGACTGACTTGTAGGCTGTATAAGGCTTGCTTTTAACTCTTGACTACCGATACTTCTAAGGAAAAAATTTTTTTTAAACTTCATGATGCTTCAATGCCAATAATGTTTTTGAACATTATAGTTACCTCCAGTTGCTGTTTCAGTTGAGTTGCTTACAGGTTGCCAAACTTTGACAGACAGTCTTTAATAATTAGATAATGATTTGATCCTTGGTGTGCGATACTCCAGATAAGCCATAAATTGCTTGGCAGGTGATAAATAGGTAACACATAATTGTAAATGCTTTATCATTTTAAGTAACTTGTCCAGTTTTGAATGTGAGCACCAAAGATGAAATGCAAACATGAATACAGGATTAACATCTAATCAGTAGCAGTGACTGACGGTGAAAGAACTGACATTTGGTAACACAAACAATGCTCAAAAAGGTGTGTTATATTTTGATTTTAGATATTATATAACGTCACACTCTGGTGAGTAATCTCAATGAGATATGTAGCATTGAGCTTCTGAATAGGCTGTGCTGGGGAATTCACACAATGCATTTGATCTTGCATTGCTGGCTTCTGGATCTGCAGTGTTAATTGGCTGTTTATGAGTGCAACGTTCAGAGTTAAAAGACAGATTTGTATTCCCTTAAATGATTTCTTATATTTTTAAGACCTCATTGTTAGTGAACGGGCAATAATCGCATGGCTGTA
Organism: Parotocinclus haroldoi; assembly: GCA_034779995.1. Taxonomy (NCBI): domain Eukaryota; kingdom Metazoa; phylum Chordata; class Actinopteri; order Siluriformes; family Loricariidae; genus Parotocinclus; species Parotocinclus haroldoi. Next base: position 8,898 of record JAUZST010094785.1, read on the forward strand.
AGCAGCGCTTACCTGGTAGTGCTTCCTCTTAAATTAAATACTATTAATACTACTGCTCCAACCCAATAGTGCAGTGCAAGGAATTGCCGCTTGAAAATGTCTGCAAAATAGCTGGAGACCCCAAGCTGACCTTCGCAGAATATGACAATATCAGATAACACATGTGGTCTCAGTGGCATCCTCAGCTCAGATGATATGTTTTCAGCTGTCCAATTGTCGTCCTTCTCATTACTATACACAGGCATTAATCAACAGGTTCAAGAGCAGCCAACCAGAGAATGTAAGGTTGTACTTGATCGGCTGTTCAAGACTTCTGCTGTTGCTGTTTTTCTCTGTGATTTAGAATACCATTGTTCACTTTGACCTTCAGTTCTGAGCAAATGTCGTATACCTCTGAGGTCTGTTGGCCATGCAAGTAACTATTAGGTTTTATACTATTGTAGTCTAATGCCCACATATGACATACTGTCATTAATAGGACCCAAAACTTGCATTCGTCCCTTCATAATAAATACTCTTTTACACTGATTTACATTCAAATATTTGTGATTATAGCATATCTTGACCGTGTTACCCTGTTCCTCTTCGGAAAGGTCAACTGGACTATATAATTTGCTTTATTGGCTGTTGTTCATTTTGTAATACTGCACACACATTTTCTGTAGTTTCTGGTTGTATTCTAATAAGGCGGCGGGTAAGTAATAATATATAGTCATTATACCATTGCTAAGACAATGGTGTATCTAATCTACTGTTATCCTAGTACTGTAGATATGTACAGATACATCCAACGATGTGTAGAATTTCAGCAGCACTGGCTGTCTACAACTGTCACTAACTACCATACTATTCTGCCTCTCTCGCTGCCCCCTCCTCCCCGAATATGGCCCTTATGAGAGATTAATATTAAAATACTGTAATGAATACTAATACTGTTCTTGCATAATACATAATTACTTTATAATTACATATTTACCTTACATGCAGGTTTAGATATTTACTTGGTATCGGTGCTTTATTAGTATTAATTTGATGATACAAATTTTAAATGGCATTTGGCATTTGCGATTGTGGTTAGAGTAGCTATTGATTATTACCTTCTGAGGGACCAGAGTGCCATAGCAGACTAGGGTGGTTAGTTAAAATACAGAAGTTCCAGGCATCAAGTTCCATCTCTTACACGCTGCTCCTGTAAGTCCCTTAACCTACGATTACCTGGATTGTTAGATTGTCCAGTCGAAAGTCACTCATAATTAAGGTTGTCTACTAGGTAACTAAAAATGTAAATACATCATCACTGCATCAGTTACTGTCTATGTTCTAGCCATAATCTCGACATAGCAGTTAATGTTTTTTCTCAAGTAATGCTCAAGTCAGTTTATCAACCTTCTTTCCTGCTGTTCTTAAATAAAGTGCATAGGGAACTGGTTTTCCAACTTTGATTAAGAACTTGGCTGGCTTGCACAGGACCTTGACCTAATTTACATCAGACACCCTGAAAATGCACTGGAATGCCAGAAATTAGCGTAGACCCATTGTCTAATATCAGAAGCTGATCTCACAGTGATGTTTCAAAATCTAGTGGGGAGATCTCTTAGAAGAAAAAAGCCTGTTGTGTTCGTAAAATTTGGGCAAACTCCATAGTAATACCTATGTTTTTTATTTGATTTTTGGGGTGTCCACAAACTTTTGTCTATATAGTATAATATATATATATATTATAATATTTTTGAACATATTATCTGTTGCAATATATGTAACATGTAATTTTAGAAATGTTTGAGTGTTATTTTGCCTTCCCCGCAGCCTTGACCATTTCACGTGTTTGCCCCAGTGACTTACTTTCTTCTTTTTGCTGGTTAACAGCATGTTTCTCATCCTGTCTCTCATTGAACTGGTTATTCAACCATGCAGTCTGTTAGTCTCACTATTCTTCGTATTTAATTCTGACTCCCAAAACCTATTTCAGTTCACCATTTATTTAGACTGGAACATGGCTTTTGCCATGTTAGCTACCCAGCTCAAAATTTTACTGTTGTCTAAATTGTCTAAATGTTGTCTGGTTTATTTTTACTATTTTTATTTCACAACAAACTTGCATTTTATTCAGCCTTGGGCATTGTTTAACTGTTTCTGATTGGTGTGTATATTTGTTGTTTACACAGACAAAAAGAGTCATTAAAGCCTGATTTAAAGACAATAAGTTTATGTTCAGTCTAGGTCTAGTTTAGTGGGTTAATGTTGTACTTGATTAAACAAATTGTATGTTTAAATCTTCTGAGCACAGATTTATAATTGGCTGTGTCTGTGAAAGATTAGGCTGGACAAGGAGTGTCTGCCAGCACTGGAACAGTACAGGACTGGTGCGCCATTATATATATTATATATATTCATATGATGATGAAAATGGTTTTAGGGTGCACTCACCAGTCACACTATTAGCAAAACCTCCTTGCTTCTATACCCATTTAATCAGTTTCACTTGCCATACAGGACAAGGGCCAGGACCCCACAAAATCCCCTGGATCATCCTCAGCACTGCAGTGACACTGATGGTGTTAGTGTGTATTGTTCTGGTACGAGTGGATCAGACATAGTAGTGCTGTTGGAGTTCTTAGACACTGTCTGCCGTGTCTGTACACTATTCGACAGAAATACAGAGTAAAAGGGGAAGGAGATGGACTACAGTCTGTAATTGTAGAGCTACAAATTGTCCCTATATGATAAGTGGAACTGGTAAAATGGACACTAAAATCAGAGGTGTACGTAATAAAGTGATCAGTGAGTGTATAAGCATAAGTATGTATGAATTGTTTTTGCAACTCCAACTTAAGAGTTGTCTCTGATAAACATCATGTCATATCTATGACCAATAACAAGGTCCTTTGTCAGCCTGTTTACTGTGGATTCATTATTTTTGTGTACATGGAGCAGTGGGAGTGTAGTCTGGTCTAATCCCCACCATCCTGACAGAGTGGTTTGACAAAGTGGCCCTTGTGATTAGCTTCCGGGATTAGGCTTTTGGAACTGTGAAGCCCTTTAAAGGTTGCTGAAAGGGGGAGTCGTGTGTCAAGCCTCTATTTGGGTTCTCAACCTGGCTAGACGCTGAGGATGTGGATTAAACTGGCTCCACACGGAATCATTTAGGGGGAGGGATCCAAGTCTGTGTTGATACTTTAGAGCAGACATGAGATGAACTTGTTGTCTTCTGGGGTGTAGCACCATGCGTCAGTGTGGAAGGTAAGAGCAAATGATGCAGCTAGGAGGACTTGGGATGGGTTGAACATACAATACTTGGAGCTGCTTTATACAACAAGATTTCTACTGATAGATATTTTAATGAATAGCAGTGTCCGGTAATTAGAGACAGGGAAGGCTTAGTGTGAAAAGGCATATCATGTGTGCTCTGTAGTAGAATTAGTCACACAAAACGCGTGCAGATGTTCTGCTGTTTGTATTTGCACCACCTAGGCTGTATTCTTAAGTAGTAATGTACGTCACTTTGAATGAAACACATGCTGCCTGACTCACATTTCCAGCCCACGTGCAGATCTTTGTCATTTACCATGAGTGCCTAAGGGCTCTATAAGCTATGATGAGTCAAAGTCTGGGAACCACTAAATGATACTCCCTGTGACATGCAGAATCGTAACACAAGGTCATGTTGGTGTCCTAGTTACTCTAATTAAGCAGAAAATGATGGAGAGGCAGCAAAGGTTGAATTGCTAGGCTGGCTGTATGTTTCTATAAAATGGCAGAAAAGGGTCAATAGAAAAGGGTTGGCAGTTCGGCACTAGTAAAGTTTGTATATACGATTAGTTAACATTGCTTTAGTATCAGTGACTTTTCATGAGAGAAACAAGGTCATGTTTATACTAGTCTTTTACATTCATACAGGGCCAATTTAGAGCAACTAACACATGTTTGAGGAAACTGGAGTACCCAGAATAAACCCATGCTGGCACGGGGAGGATATGCAAACTCCAAACAGGCAGAGTTTAAGGTCAGGATCGAGTTGTGAGGCAACCACACTGAGCACTTGTGCCACCCCAGCACTCTCAATAGTAAAATTTCCCACTGGAATACTTGATGGGTACATTTGAAAATGGAATTCATTTCGCACCCAAATGGAAAGTTTCCATTTTGTGTAACAGTGCAATAACTAATCCTATATACTGACGTTACTCTCCGAAGAGTACTGAGACATTTTATGCTGCACGACAACACATATGAATATGGTGTCAGAAATATTGAAGCTCACGAAAGATATGATTTTTGTTTTTTTTTTTTGCGCATGTTCAGGTGTGTCATCATCCGGACTGTCAGGATCTAAACAGTAAGAGCCCCCTTCACCTGTGTGAGTCATGTGACTCCCGATGTCATCTGGATGAAACAACCAACATGCACTTTGACCGACACCCTCGATTTGACCTGCAGCCACAAAGTAGGGGACACACACAAACGCATACCACATACACCAAACACACACACTCACTCACAACACATACACATATATGCACGCACGTGTGTGTATATATATATATATATATATACATTTACCCCCACACGCATACACATGTACACACGCATACACATGTACACACGCATACACAAGCTGTTGGAATATCACGATATGGATGTTTTATATCGTCTAAAAAATGATAAAGGTATTGTCGCGAACGGTACGATATGCCAAACCCCTGACACACACATTTGTCTTACTTTTCTTGTAGCTACACATAACCCTAAACATAATTTTATCTTTTGACTCTTATGTTTTTAATTTACAGTTTCTGTAAAATAGCAGTTTTTACTACGGGGCCAGCATCTAGCAGCATACTAGATTACAATTCAGACTACAAATACCATAAATACACAATATTAAATTATTTATAAACAGTTTGGGACCAGCTGCTTTTGGGAGTGTGCTTAATTAGAAACTTGTCACATCAAAGCTTCATATGTACTAAATATAGTAATCTTGAAACCAAACTAATAACGTGTTGAGTAACTTGTACTGCTTGGAGATTGTGTAAATTTCCAAAAGCCTCATTTATAGGTTGTTACATACTGTTCGAATCACAAGCTGAGATCATGTTTGAAACCTGTCATGTAGTCAGAACTGGAGCTGTAGCGAGAATGGATTGATTTTTCAGTAAATTCCCAAAACTGGGATAGTTACCCACGCCTCTGCTAGCAAAATGCCTTTTTCATTTCACTGTGTCCTCTGAATCTCCCCCACACACTCAAACAATCTGTTGTGTGTTCCTACAGATTCCATCCTGGCCCGGAATGTGTCTACACGCTCCTGCCCCCCACGCACCAGCCCTCCTTCTGACCTGGATGAAGAAGAGGAGGGTGGCACCGAGCGAGGGTCAGTCTGCTTTTCATGTAGAGATAGAACATTTTAATAAGCTTCCACCAGTACAAGTAATGTGCACTGAAAACATGTGAAGGAAAAAAATCATCATTCAGCTGTTAGTGTGCTTGCCTTCAGCATCCATAGTTTATAAACCGTCCTCTACCTATAAATAAAATCCATAGTAGAACTGTGAACTTTATGATCAGACTGAAAGTTCACATTAAAACTGGTAAGCAATTTAAAGTTTTACTTTGAAATCTCACAATCCTTTTTTTCGGGACAGTGATTTGCATTCAAACCAGTGTAAGATGTGTGTTGTCAAGGCGAATTTATTTATATTGTCCCTTTCGTACACTGGGTTTTTCAAAGTACACTAGTACGGTATACTACCAGGTCACAATGGCTATGTGGTTAATGTGTAGAACAGTTGCCTGTCGTCTGGTGGATCATTTTCAGTTAATAAATATATGTGTAGTGTTTACTGTCTGTACTACAGTTATTTTCTACAGTCAAACCCAGTTATCTTATCATATCACATTCTGTTATGTCCTATGGCAAAATCCCTATGTGATTCCTGTATTATATGCTCTACATTGAAATATCAATTCATTGCTTCATAATTAAGCTATAGAAAATAAAATTGGAAGGTGGAGGTGGAAGTAAGAGACTGTGGAAAACATTGTTTACTTCAGCTATTTTCCAATTGACACAGCACGTTAGGGGTACTTATGGTGGGTTAGGGGGTTAAAATACAGCTTGCATCTTAACAGGAACTTGAATTTGGATGCAGAGGTTTGACTGTATGGTAGACGAGAATGAAAATGGCATGGAAATAGCAGGTATATAATAATAAAGTGGCTGCTTGTTACGCATGGAGAACAATTAAGTACAGGTATGTGCCACATAACGTTCGATTGCATATACTTGTTATTAATCATATTAATGCATATAAACCACAAACAGGGTATGTATGAATGAAATCCCACTTTAACATTATTATTTACTGCATCAATGTTTGCTCTCTCAATAAACAGGCTCACATTGAATCGATGTCATGTGGATAAACCCATGGCTCCTTGTGCTTTATGTAAATCTGAAAATAATTTTTGTAAAGTGGGAGAAGCTTACTTTATATAGACACCCTGTATTATGTTGTCAGAAACATAGGTGAAACAACAGTACTGTATATGTACAGTAAGTGTCCTGTTTGGTCAATACCGAATTCTGTCCATCCATTATCTTCCGCTTAATCCACATGGGGTTGCGGGCCAGGCTGTCCCATCTGGCAACTCTGGGCGCAAGGGCAGGAACAACCGTAGACAGGGTGCCAAACCATTGTAGGGCACACACACAGTCACATACTAAGGGCCACTTTAAATACGTCAATTAACCTAACCCGGATGTCTTTGAATTGTGAGAGGAAACCGGAGTACCCAGAGTAAACCCAAGCAGACATAGGGAGGACATGCAGACACATGAACCCTGTGATGCAGCTGTGCTACCCACCAAGCCACCATGCTGCCATTAATACGGATTTAGTTAGCGAAAATATCCTGTGATATTTGCTATGTAATATGTAATTTATATAAGTAGGCATATTTAGTACGGTGTCCAAAAAACATCAGTTTCACAGAAGGTATTGTGCACATTTGGTGATACATAAATGGATATACAGGGTTGGTAGGATACTTGTACTTTTTGGGATTGTTTTAACTGTTTGTTTTACTGTCTTAGGGAGCGGAAGGTAATACCAATAAAGATAAGGAAGAAGGCACGAAGGCGTTACACTGATGTAAGTTATCATGTCCCCATTCACTGCAGAAACATTGTTTATTGCACTTCAGTACTTAATAAAGTTAGGGTGGATTAAGTGTTCTTAAATAATTTCATTTTTTAGCTAGTATTTATAACACACTATATCAATACACTGGACATTCTTTACTCAAAATTGAAAACATACATAATTAAGGTTTTTGAAACCTTAACATGAATGCAAACTAATTAAAAAACAAACAACTAACAAGAACAAAACTCAAACCAAGACAGAAAAAAGAACCCAAGATATAATATACGGAGATAATATACGGAAGAAATGCAATAGCTTACCTAAATAATGTAGTTGTAGTATAGTCTTTGTATAAAGAATCTAAATAGATTTTTTTTTAATTGAGAATATGTAATACTAAACAGACTACAATAAAAAAAAGTAATATATTATTATTAACAGTATAAAGTATATCAAATAGAGAATATAAAACTTCAGAATATAATACACGCATAATACAGAGCTCTCAGAGGCTACTTTTGGGAAGTGTACCTATTGGTAAGAGATTGTTGACTGCAAGCCATGCCTCTGTGACCAAGTGTGGTATGAGATGGCTCCCCATGTCAAGACACCTGTTGGGTGCAGTAGTAACAAATTCATCTTCAGCATTACTAACATTAACAGCATAGCTAGAAACAGTGGAACCAGAAGGTAACTCATCATAGATCCACCTCCAGAGCAAACAACACAGCACTTTCAGACAGGAAAAGGTGTTCCTTTATGCAAATGCAACCACACAGGCATGAGCTCAAATCATTTTGGTAGTAAGCCAAGGTCTCTGTTTATCAGTGATTGTATTTGAATACATACAGTTCAGTCAGTTCTGACTGCAGATTTTGAATGATCTGTGCTGTGTTTGTTTGCAGACTTGATTCATATTATGTAGCATGTAAGACTGTTAGTGTCTATCACCTCACTTGCATGGTAAACGATGTGATTCTCAGTTAAATGTTATTCAAATTAGTCAGAGGGTAAGAGGAGATGCTTGTTATGTCTGAAATGTCTGTTAGACACCCCTTCTGCCTTCCGTGTTAATATAAAAGCTTCAAAGCTCTTAGTAAAAGGAAGGCACATGTGTAGAATTCACGCACACATTCCGATTGTAAAAGTATTTGGATTCAGGCGTTTATAGGGCTGTTATTCTTCTGTTTATTGCAGTGGTTCTCAACTTTATCTGCTGAGCCATAACAGCGTTCATATCATTAAAGACCGCATGTTGCATATGTGCTTTGATGTGTAGTAGTAAGAGGGTGGAGTATAGACCACACTCCCTTCTGATGATAAAGAAATACTTAACAACAAAATAAGTCCCTGAATCATTTGATATAAATCTCAATATAATTATTTTAAGTAGGTTACTATATTTTGATTGACATCAAAGTCTGAACTTTGTCTCTTGTGACTGAACTATTGTCAAATATATTAATAAAAAAATAACTGTATTGAGCATATTCACAAGCATTTGATTAGAGCCATGTGTATGGTTACAGAGGCTGTACCATGGAAACCTATTTACATTATTCTGCTATTTATTATTTTTAGCCACAAACAGTGTCAAGCCACTCCATTTCTTCTGCAGGTTCATTTTATACATATAGGGCAATGTGGACAAAAATTCTATCTTGGTATTTTCTGATATTTAGTTGATAATGATGATTCTGAAAGGTATTCAAAAGTTGCTGGAACCCAAAACTCTCAGCCACCTGAATTGGCACCGTGTTTTTTTTTTTTGTGTCAGCATCTATGTTTTACGATCTGTTATTTTTTTTTGTTGTTGTAATGTTAGCCAAGTGTGTTTTTGTACCTTGGCTGGTTTAAGTCTGCCACAGGCAGTTAATTCCCAGATAATGTTTATTTTTTTCAAATTCAAATAGAGATGAGTAGTGATTGTATTCTGTTTCTGATTCTGCTTGTCGATTCTAACATTGAATTGTACAGCATTGGGAAAAAGTTGCATAATGTTTAATTACAAAGAATATTTTTTTAAAACATCAATTGTGTGATTTAGGCTTTTTATTGTGCTGGAGGATTGTCCTCTGGAGGTGGCTAATGCAGAATTTGGGTTAGAAGACCGCAGTCGGTCTGACACCGTACACTGCTGAAGCTCAATATTATGTTTATGCCATATTTGGAGGTGCAGCCTCCTTTACAACATATCAACTTTCCTCACATTTTGCAATATGCCATTTAATTTGATCTCACCAAAGTTTTGAGTGCTTCTACTAAAGTTCCAGTGAAATGTATCAAAACAAAATTACATAATGATATATACACATGATGATATATAGATACATGATGGATTTTTCACTAGTCACTATTGTGTATTATTACTATTTTATTTCTTTTAAATAGTATCCATTTTTTTAAATTTTTGAATTAGGATACATGAACTATGTTTTGACTGATTTTTTACAAAGTGAGAGATATGTTTGGTAATGTGCACACATTGTATGTATACAATAAACTACAACGTGCATGCATATATATATATATATAGTTATGTTGTTGTTTGTTTATATGGGTGTGTAAGCCTCTGACCGACTGCTCTGGTTTTATGTGGATCATTCTATTGCTAAAGCATCAATTACTAGCTTACACTGAAGGTGCAGCTATATTTTGTGGGCTTTCTGCTGAGTACTGGTGAGCCCATCATCACCAGTGGCAGGAAATGACTAGTCACTTGAGTCATCACAGACTCAGGATGTAGTTTCTTAATATGACATTTGGGCCAGTCTTTAGAGTAATAGTGAAAGCCTGAATGTCTATTTTACTGCATGTAAAATTGTTTTCTGCTTTTCCCTTGCAATGTGTTCAAATTTTAAATCTTGACACCCCCTTTAGGACCCCAGCAAGGAGTGCTTCACGCTTAAGTTTGATCTGAATGATGACATTGACACAGAAATTGTTCCTGCAGTGAAAAAGAAGACTTTAAGGTAGGTCAGGAGTTTAAATATATTGTAGTGTAGTGTAGTGTACTTTTTATTGTACAGTAATTTAT
>JAUZST010094796.1:0-19079 GCA_034779995.1 Parotocinclus haroldoi
GTGGTGTCCGGTTTGAGACGTGACCTGTCGCTAACTAACGTTATCTAAGTAGGCAAGCTTAGTATACGTAACCGTTCCTTTACTCTGCTTGTCATTTTTCGCACTGGCCGTGAAATGGATTAAATGTAGTCTTTTATTACACCGGAAGGATAAAAATGTGTGGGTTGTGTGATAATGACTGACATGAAGACTGTTAATCGGCCTTTACATTACCAAGACTCGGGAGTTGCTGCTCAAACGCATGCTACCGTACTAAATAGTACACAACCTTAACGGTTCCTGTGTGTGTTTTAACATACTGTTTAGTATGGTAGTATGCACTGTGGCGTGTAGGATTGGCAAGGTTTGTTTTAGCGGTCAACTTTGGTAGTTTTTTAAAAAGCATTTTTTGAGACTACCTTTTTAGGTCGCATTTTATAACAAATAAAACCTTACTAAGAGCTTAAAACAACAGTCAGTTGTATTTTTGGAAGGACATTCAGTTTTGATAAGGTTACCACATAAATTATTGTAGTTATCTTAAAGACCGTATTAATCTAGATTATCATAATAACGACGACGATGATAATAATAATAATAATAATAATAATTTGTAGGAAGCAGAGACTTTCTTTTTGGGACAAGTCAGCTGTTTAATAAAAGCTTAAAACAGATTAATCTGTTAAAATTGTCTTTACACACACACACACACACACACACACACACACACACACACCAATTTTGGTGAGCTGGTGTGAATTGTAGTCTCTGTTACCTATTCTTAGCTACCAGGAGTGTCGCCCAGTCTTGGTTCTGCTGCTGTAACCTGTCTGCTTCAAGGTTCTGCATGTTGTGCATTCACAGATGCTCTTCCACTTAGCACAGGTGTATCGAGAGGTTATTTGAGTTACTGTTGCCTTTCTATCAGCTTGTACCAGTCTGGTCATCAACAAAACCCAGAGAACTGCTCTCATGGGATATTTCCTCTGTTTTTCGATAATTCTCTGTAAACCCCATCATATTATTTCTAGATATGTATAATCACCTGGTTTATCACTGCTGCTGTTGTGGTTTTTTTGCATAGGGTTAATTTTGGCTGGTCAGCTGTTTCTAATGGTAAAGCATCCATAGCATTTCTTTTTCGCCTATGTTATGATATAAATAGCTTTTACTGTCTCCATTTGGTTTTAATAGTAATTTTGTTTTATAAGAATATTTTTCCAGCATATTCTTCTTTTTATTATTATTAATTTTATTATTATTATTATTATTATGCTCCTAGGTAAGATATATTTTCTTTGATCTGTTGCATGTTTGCCAAAGAAGCATAACATTAATGTATTGTGACACAAACCCAACATATAGGATTTCCATTTATGTAATTTAACAGATGCTCTAATCCATATTGACTTACAACTGATACGGTCTTACCATTCCAGCAACTGTGGGGTTAATGGTCTTGCTCGAGACCAATTAATTAATTAATTAATTAATTAATTAATTATTTTGTTCACTGAACACAGAACAGCGCCTAATACTGATTACTGTCAGAATGACTTGCGTGCGTATGCACCCAAAACCTCTAACAAAATTATTTACTGCTTTCTTTTATTTAGACTTAGTTGTTCTAAACCAGTACACCCAATTCACCTTCTGCTTGCTGCTGAAATCTGTCAGCTGTGGAAAATCACTGTACTGAACTGCGATTGTTTTAAATACACTGCTTGCAATAGTTAAAAATGAAATATCCCCTCATTTTGGTGAGCAGAATGTGTGGAATTGGACACTAATGTATTGAAACCTTATAAGATGAGAATTATAAATCACATCTTGGCATTGTATATGACGAAACTTAATTAATCTTACCACTATCTGCTGTCAGACATTGTCTGACTGATTTCTATTCTATGGGATGTAGCGATTAATTGTAATCACCTCAGATAATCCTGATCGTCTCAGATTATTTCTGTTGGAGCGCGATGTTCAGTGTTGGTGGAGCCTGGCCGTTGTTGCCGTAGTTGTGTTGCATTTGTATTATAATATGCTCTGTGTATGTTGCCGTGTGATATCGGTCATGCATGTGTCTGACGAGGTGGACCTACTGATAGACTTACATTTTTCCATGTGGAATTAACAGCCCGTGTCTCATATGTGCCTAACATTCATGCGCTGTTCGATTGTGACGTGGTTGCAGGAAGAAGGTCAACGATGTTCCCAAGATTTTCTGCTTAAGGTGAAAAACCTGCTCACATGCATGCTTGATTGTATGTAGTAAGGGAGATATTAGTGGTAAATGGCTAACTTAATTAGCTAAATTGCTTAAATGCTTACCTTCCCATTACGTATTAAAACAGTAGTTCAGATACAAAATGGACATATAGGGGATTATGTTACTAGCAAGTTTATAGCAAGATTAGAGCTACATGTGTAGTGCGTACACAGCAGAGGCTTTGCTTGTTGGGTGTTGTAGGCCACCTGCCTCAAGGTTTGAGGTGCTGTGCTTTCTGACCTGGCTGTCTGCATATCTGTTATTGTAGGCCGTTCTCTGTTGACGGTTTCCATTAAGGCGTTTCCTGGCCTAAAACGGGTTCTCGCTTTTGAGGATGGCTTTTTATTTGCATCATTCTGAGTAAACTGTAGTGACCGTTTACTCAATCCCAGGAGACTGGGAGTAACAAACCTGCCCGTTTGGCACCAACAGTGCCAAATGTCATGGTCAAAATCACTGAGATCACATTTGTTCTGCATTCGGATGGTAGATCCTGAATGTTTATATTAAAATGCACTGCTGCAGCATGTGTCTGATAATTGCATGAATGAGCAGGTGTTCCTAATAAGTGCTCAGTTTTTTTGTTTTGTTTTTTTTTAAATTAAACCCCATTTCTTAAACTGGTTTGGCTCCGTGATCGTAACCACACACACGTTATCAGTGGAGGACGTGGCATAACAGATCTAAGCAATGGTTACAAAATTGTTGCGCCGCTAGATTACAGGTGAGAATTTGTGCTGTTTGTATAGGTATGTGGCGTTTAAATTCTGGGGACTGTGGTAACTTGGTAGTTAAGTTAGGCCCAGGGTTCAATCCCTACCATATCCACAGTTTGGAGCCTGAACAAGGACCTTAACCCACAACTGCTCTGAATATTAGTATCTTAGTGTTAGTATTATCTGTATTAGTCGCTCTGAATAAGGGCGTCTGTGAATTTTAAATTGAAAATGAAAATCTGTTCTTTAACTCTAGTTGAGATCATAAACAGCTCAGATCAGAAGTCCAACTTTTTGTGTGATTATCTGTATAAAATAACTCGTGCCATTCGCTTTTCTTGCATGCTTGTTAGCTGGCGTTTGGGCTATACACTGTTCAAACTTAGTTGATGTGTTTAGAGACTTTTGTGTATGCTTGGGTGACGTTCTGCTTCTTAATTGGGACAAGCTGTATTGACTGTTCAGTAGAGTGTATGATCACCCAGGACTGGCAAAACACACTGACGGTGATGGGGCATAGACAAGATCAGTTTGTCCAGCAGTTCTTATGGGATCCTCTTCATATTTATTTCGAAACACCCCCTCATCTTTGTGAGCAGTGTATATTGGGCCACACTTACTTATTGAGACCGTTTATCATCTGGCTGATCTTCTGTGCTGTAATATTGTCTTAACGCATTTTTGAATACAATAGTGGCAGGTCTCAGCTCAATTTAGCTAGTCCTTGTAGTTTGTGGTTAGTATTTGTTTAGTATGTACTACTGCATTTAGTTGTATTGCATATTTTGTGCTATAGTGTAACAACCTCTTTATTTATGGTATTTAACTTTATTCACTCATTGTATAATGTAAGTGCTTTGTCTGTGCAAAATTGCTAGATTAGAAGAGTATTTTAATTTTTAGGACCCCCCCCTCCCTCTAATAGTAATATTTTATCTTTGTTTGTTGGGACAAAAATGTTATTTCTGCCTGTGTTTGGGTATGAAATGATTATTTATTTCCCTGGGTTCGGTGATGTCATGTGGATCTTGGATCTAAAGTGTTCAAAAGTCATATTTGTGGTGGGACAGTACTTTGGCTGTGATTGATCACATTTCACATGCAAGTAAGAACACAAGTACAGACAAGAATGCAGTCTGAGGTGTGGGATCGGACATACAAAACCAAGACACCAATGTTAACACGTAAAAATTACATTAACTGTAGCGCACATACTTTTGGAATGCCCTGTGTACAACAATACAAGGATACTCTACAGCAACAAACATTAATGAACTGTTCAATTAGTGGCGTAGCCAAAATATAGTTCTATTTATTGGCCTTGTCTGTTCTTGCATAAGCAAAGCATAATAAATTAAAATAAAACTGATGTTTGTTTTACACAACCACAAATGGTGATTGGATGAGAACACTGATTAACTCTGGAGTTTTACTCAGAGCAGCATTCAATTATCTGTTCGTGTTCTTTTCTTACTTTTTCTAGTAACCTTTGCAACACGGGGGGTCATCAGTTGTTCAGTTTATTGATCTGTCATCAAACAAGTAACCTTGTATTAAAGAAACAAAAAACAATCTTTGTAACACTGATCAGATTTATGACGGCTTAAATGCCAAAACTGCAACGAGAATATTTCCACTGCCGTCGCACAACTGGTATGACCTATTTGCACAATAAAGGAGAGTACACTTAGGATGTTACACTTGCTTGTTTGTTAGGGTTCGATAAGAACTGCACCGACTGGCTCAAATTTCTTTCTTTTTTTTCAGACACAGAGTGCATCAAGAGACACAAGTAACTACATAGGGAACAAACATTTGACACCACATTATTTTAATGAATGATCAGAAAATGGCTGTAGCGGTGATTTATTTACTTTTATTTTTTCTCCTATTTTCATTGGGTTGGCAGATGATTTTTTTTGATAATTAAATAGCCATGGAAAATTCTGAAATTCTAAGAAATATTAATATTAAAGCAAAAAAAGAAAAACATACATGAAAAAGAGCACTAGCCAGTAAACAGTCAAATGAGCTGAACTGACTGAACATTGAGGGAAGAAGGAAGTCAGTAGCTGAACAAACTGGAATAGCTGAAATAACTAGAATTTCACAGTTCTTACCACATTATATTATTACTCTAAATCTGCATAACGTGTTTCCTTTCGTTTCTAATGAATTTGAAATCTCTCTCAAAAGCACTTTATTGTTATGCAGGGTGAGTCATAAGTCACAGGACGTGTTGCATACTGTGTTGTGGACTTTTCCCAAAGGCTGCTAAAATAATTGTTGAGATTTCTTCGTCAGTAGCGGTTCTTCAGGCCATCACAACGTGGCTTGTCGTCTAACAGTGCTGTGTGCTGTAACAGTGCTGTGTGAAATTGATGTTTCTGGGTGTTGGTCGTTGAAGTCTGAGGCTATGATACAGCAGCTACAGTCCCCGTACATCAGAATCAACAATTCCATCTCCTGAAGTTTTAAACTTTCTTTGTTACGTTTTGAACTGCTTGAGGTATTGCAAATTGCAACATGACCACCTTGTCATTGAGAAAACTTGCCCTTGATCCAATATAGTGGCTTACAAAATGGCGGCCACGTTCCGGACATAGCCTAAAAGAACAGATATGTCATTTTCCCTTTTGTTTCTGAAATGAAAGGGTGTCCTGTGACTTTTGACTCAGCCTCTGTTTATGTGATTATAAAATGTATTTTTAGAACTACCTGAATGATATCACACATCTGATACTGATGGTCAGTTTTAGTACTACGTGTCAGTTCTGTCTGACATTACTGTACCATCAGATTCTGATATTCGATCATCTTAATTTTGTAATTCCTGCAGGTACAAAACAGACGTGGTGAGTTGGGTTGATGTAGAAGTCACACGAATCCGGATCTGGCTAGATCAGATTTCTGTTTTTAAAGTGGCTTGGATAAGAATTCAAAAGAATCCGCAGTATGGCGGAGCTATTACTTCCTAACCTCAAAACTGCATTTTTATAAGCAGACAACTGTTTGGCATTCAGCCACGGACACACCTGCAACCAAAAATAACCGTCAGGTATATTAAAGGTGGGGTTAGAATGCCAAAGAAATGTTTTTGATATAACCCTCCAAATCTGATTATTTCGAATGTTGTTCTGCAGTCATACTGGAAGGATTTTATTCATCGGGTCATTCATTGTCTACCCTAGACAATCCATCGTAGGGTACGTACACTCACACACTAAGGGGACTTTTGAAACTCCAATTAACTTGTCTTTGGACTATGGGACATGCAGACTGCACACAGAAAGATCCCCAGCTGGGATCGGACCCGGGACCCTCTTGCTGTGCAGTGATAGTACCACCCACCGAGCCACGGTGCCACCCTTAGAACGATTTTAGCTGTTTATAAAAAAATCTCACCAGATTGGCTGCTTAAATAGACTTTTTTGGGGGTTTTTTTGGTTGTAAACTTTCATATGTAAATGTTATGTTTCCATGTGACTATGTCTCTGTACTCTGTGGAAAGCACTCCATCATGTGGATTGTTCCAGATTGCTCATCAGGGCGTGAACGTTTTCATCGTCCCCGCTTCATTTTTCTTTGTGCATTGCACCCTTAGGCGTTACTTAAGCATCTCGCTGCTGCGGACTGAGGACGGTGTATAAAGAGGAAATAATATAACTCGAGTCCCATTTTGAATATGTGAGAATCTTAACTACATAACTTCTAGCATGTATGTACAGTGCCTATAGAAAATCATCATGCCTTGTCAACACTTTGTAACTTTGTAAGTACACTACACTAGGAAAATTGAAATGAATGAAATGGTTCTGCGGAGGCCTAGCAATTAATATACTGGACTATGGACCAGAAACTCCAGGGTTCAAATCAAGGGCAGGAACAACCCTGGACGGGGCGCCAATTCATAGTAGGGCACGTACACACACACAAAATCATGCACACAGTCGCACACTAAGGGCCATTTTTAGAGACACCAATTAACCTAACATGCATGTATTTGACTGTGGGAGGAAACCAGAGTACCTGGAGTAAACAGACACAGGGAGGACCCAGACCACTCCACCCTAGGATTGAACCAAGGACCTTCTTGTTGTGAGGCAGCGGTGCTACCAAAAAAGCCACCTTGCTGCTCAAATTAAATAAATCATAGCCGGTAAAAAAAATACTTTAAGACAATAAGTAAATTAAAAAAAAAAGAATAGAGTCTTTTTTCCACCTATATTTATACCCGTTAATGTTGAAATTAAATTTTGAAACAAAAAACAATCTCCTTCAAGGTAATATATTAGGCTTCTTGACTTCAACTGTAGTGATTTTGATTATGAAACTGGCTGATATTTGAGAATTTTCCACTGGTGGTACATGGTATAAAAAGAACTGACCATGGTTGGAAAGCTTCAAATGGGCTCTTGAATAAAGTGCAAGAGGGCACAAGTTAGACTGTTAAACAAAGTTAGATAGAAAACTTCCATTCGAGTGCTGTTTAAAGCATTGTAAAGAAGTAGAAACTGTATTACACTTTGCCAAGCTATCCCTCTAACCTGGATTGAAAAAAGCTAAAAGGATACTGATTAGGGGAGCTACACAGCGATCCGTGGTAATTATGAAGGACATGCAAATCTTCAAGGCTGAAATTGATCGGTCTTTGTATGCAACATCAGTCCCATAAGCTTTATGCAAGGTCTGAAAAGCCTGAACTGAATCTCATTTGCACATCGAAAGTGAAAGGTTTTGTGGTCGGTTGAGCTTTTTGGACTGAAAGCAAAGCGCTATTTTATGTATTTATTTTTTAAGTACTGTCGTCTTTTGTTACTTAAGTATTGTATGGCAAAATGTGTAAACAAACTAGAAAAACACACATTTAAGATGTTTTTTTTTGCTTTCATTTTGTAAGAATATTTAAAAGAAGTAGGATGGTTTTCTGTATTGTACATCATTCGACTTGGATTTATGTCGTACACTTCTCAATGCAGGGAAGGGCTTTTAAAACAAAACGAGCAAGCTTAAAAATACAATACAAATAACCAAGCTTTATATTGATTGAGGCAGTTTGAGGTATGGATGTGACATTTCAACTCATTGATTTGCATTGAAGTTTCTCTCTGCCCACATGCTGAGCATCAGTGAGACAGCGTGCTTATGCTGAAAGGTGATTGTGGAACCTGATCGCCTATAGGCTCTGTGCAGTTTTATAGAGTTCAGCTTACTTCTGCAGGGTACCAGTTGAGCGTTTTCTTATTTGCTCCATGTTAATAAATAACCGAGATTGGACATTATGTATGTTAAATGTTTGGCTTTTCTTCAGTTAGATACCTCCTTAGTTGGCCAAGTTGACAATACTTAATGCTTTCACCAGTTGTATACTAAGGTTATGAATTATTTAATTTACTCAGGATTTAATGACCGCATCAGTTGGTTGTTGAGCAAAATGGACTGTAATGAAATTTAAAGTTCAATATATATATTGTCACGAAAAACTCGTGTGGGATTGACTGCCTTTTGTTTGGCAGAAGCCAAAAATGCATTTCTAGACAGTATTACGAACAACACAGATCAACCAGAGGAAACAAAAACAGAGTGAATGTGAACCAGGGGAACGTAACCCCTGCGATAAGTCGGGATGCTGTATTTATCTAAGTATTTAAACACTATTTTAGCTGTAGAACGTGCAGGACGTTTGGGTGGCAATGTAGGGCTTGAATGAATTCAGTCTATAACGAAACTTTTACAAACAGAACACAACACCGCAGATAACTAGTCATGGCGGAAAGTGGGACTGTGGTGGCCTAGTGGTTAAGGTACTGGACTATGGACCAAAAGGTCCAGGGTTCAAATCCCACAGTGGTCCCTGAGCAATTGCTTGGATTGTAAGACTGTATGAATTCTAAGTCGCTCTGGATAAGGACGTCTACTAAATGCCGTAAATGTAAATGTAAGTAGTAACTCATGCGGGCGATGCGCTAGTCATTTGCTGAGTAAATACGCTACTGTAAATCGGAATATTTTATGATTCCTTTATTTTTAGAATTCATATTTTTAACTTGTTGGTTTCCATTAATATTTTTTGAAAACCCGCAAAAGGCGAACCGAGGGAACACTGTACACCGCTCCCAAAAATTAGGTGATATTTCATTGAGATTTCATTTTGAAGTATCGCCTAATTTTTGGGAGCAGTATATTTTCAGGTTCGAGTAAATACAGTTAGTGGCGGCGGGGGGGGGGAACTAAGGAGCTTGTTACAAACAAGTGGAAATTTATACCTACAAACACGAGTAACACAAAGAAAAGTCTCTTAACACATCAATGAGCAAGCAAGCACGTTGTTTAGGTAGTTACACATACACAAACTCTCACCTCTGACTGAGGATATGCAGTGCTGATTGGCTGTTTAAGGCCACAGTGTCTTGAGTTGAAGGATAAATTCTATTAGGAAATATTATTTTATCACATTCAAGACCTAGGTTGATAAAACAAACGTTGGCTGGATGGTTGTGAAATGGTGCATACCTGTTTTTAAAATTTTACCTTTGTCATAAATGATTAAGGGAATTGGGCATCTGTGTAACCATAATTATATTCTTGTGGGGGGAAAAAGGCAGACATGACTGCGAGAGTTCCTAAACACTGATAGTACTTCTTGAGCCAAAGCGGTAATAGGACTGCCAGTAATTGTAATGTGGTTGTGTTAAATGTTTGGCTTTTCTACAGTTAGATGTTTCCAAGTTAGCTGGCCAGCTTATAAGGTGCATACTGTATACTAGGATTATTAGATTGGCTTTACTTTACCTCAAGAGTTCAAATACATTTGAATTTAAAGAGCAAACCAAAAATTGGTTTCTAAGTCTACAGTAAATACTTTTTAAAACCATGTTTCTAGAGAAGCATCAATCGATTATCCATTCACCAGATTTGTCCTTGGGTTTCAGTGTGATCGGACACAATCACATCCACACAAACACACCACTTTCACTAACATCAAATCACAATTCAGTTTTGCTTTTAGCACAGTTCAGGCTTTGAACTGTGTTTATTTATGAGACTGATTTGGTGCTGATGCACGCTGATAACGAGGACATTTAGATTTCGGCCGTGTTCCAGTTCAGTTGCAACTTCGAGTACACTAAATAGTCTCTTCCTGTATAGCACAGTACTAGTGAGAAAGCAGAAATGTTACAGCCATGTCTTCAGTGTTTTAGTTCTTTACATTTAAGAGACTGCTGTTTGAGGAAGAACTCACTAAATATGTGGAATGTGACTAAGTGACTAAGAGTATAGCTCAAGACACAGTCAGCTGCTGGTTCGATACCACAATATCACAAGGCTCATTTCTTAAGTGGTTTGGTGCTCCCTTTCCCTAAATGAACTGTTAGGAAATGAGTGGGTGAAGCATTGGTATGCGATTATGCAACCGATGTCACCACCAGTACTGATACAGATTGCAGCTGATTAGAGCTGAATTTTCCACATGGCTGTGCTTTTGTGTACTGTGTAATAATACTGTTAAAAAAAATAAAATGAATATGAAGCGATTTAAAAAAAAAAAAAAAAGAAGAAAAGCTTTTTTATTAAACAAGATCATGAAAAGTTGTTTAATTATTGGGAAATGAGATTGACAACTCAGTTACGGTGATTGAGTAGTAAGTGATATATTTATGGGGATGAACAGAAGCATGTTAAACTGGATGAGAGTGCCCCCACATTGACTGTTCAGTAAGGTGTACGATCACCAAGCCTGCCAAAACACACCGACAGTGATGAGACAGGATGGACAGGATCAGATTGTCCAGCAGTTCTTATGGGATCCTCTTCGTATTCATTTTAAAACACCCCCATAATGTTTGTAAGCAGGGATGTAGGACTGTAGTAAAGAAAAGTTGATAGTGCTCTAACTGAAGATGCTATTTTGTAATGTTGTTTGCCTTTTGTAACGTAGCTAAATGTTTCATCTGAAATTGACTCTGAATTAAAGTCTCATTAGTAAATGACTATGGTCAATGTGGTCACCTGTTAAAGACACCACTGAGAATATGACCGTGCAAACCAAGACTTGGTGGAATCCCTCTCAGTGACATGTGAGTATCCGTAGTTTATTACCAGCCAGCTACCCAACCTGCTTTTATGAAATGGCAGGACATGGGGTCATTTTCTAGTTGCACAATCACGGATACTTTGACAGCAGAAGAATGTATCCAGAGCAACTGAAACTAAAGCCCTGTAAGCAGGGATTGGAGGAACATGAGTTTGAAAATGTAAAAGTGAGCTTGGTCCGCTGATCAGTTATATCAGTCTCAAATAGCCCATTCTGTGCCGGTTACATTAAACTTGTGCAGCGCGCGATGGTGAGAGCGGCACAAACACAGCCACACATTAACAGCCCAGTGCTCTCATTAATTCAGAAATCAGTTCATTTATAGAGCTTTAGACACGGCTCAGCCCTTCACGTGTATTCTAGTCTTACGTGAAAAAGAGCACAAAAGTATCCTAATGATTTAAGTGCATTACAAAAAGGACCTTTGATTTGTTGAACTTTAATTCTTTAAATTGCAAAGGATTTTACAGGGCCATAAACCAATGGCATTGTACCATACGTGTATTTTTGGTGTGTCCTTGATACACACCCTTAAAAAGGAAGTAATTAAAAACAATTAAAGGGTTATGCAGGCAGTTTAGCAAATTGCTAAAGAACTGCAGTTCTAAATGAATAATTGAACTGTATCTAACCAAAATAAGTTTTACATTTTAGAATACCACGTATTTAAAATGGGACAAGATTTTGGCAATATCGCTTGTCTTTATTTTGGACATTCAAAATAAATGATAGTATAATGTTTTTCTGCATAGGTACTTTTGTATTATTTTTTTTTTTTTTCTTGTGTTTGTTCTTCGTTCCACAGTTTCATTTTCCTTTCCGTGTAAAGACTGTCCTTTCATCGACTTTTGCTTTGTGAGATTTAAATAAACAGAAAGTCGGCGCATATAAAATCCAAATCCTTAGTTTCTTGCACTTGAACAAGTTAAAGCAGCCAAAGCATTTATTTAATCTAGACTAGGCTTGTATTTATAGAACAACCTTTTAGGTTGGGTGAGAGGAATTTAGTAATGATGGTCAAAGAAACCCAAAAGGCATTTGCAGTGTTTCATGATGTCATGCAGTTGAATGAATGCTGTACTGTTGTAGACATGTTCAGGCTTTGTGTTTGCAAATCCCCAGCAGAAAGAGAGTTCTCTCTGAATGAAGCAGGTTGTGCGCTCGTTTAGTTTGTGCACTTGGAGAATGGTGCTTTTTCCTCCTTATCAAAACATGACCTAGATTGCAGGAGTTCCAGGAAACTACTGAATGTTGATTATACTAAGCTATGATGCGCATGTTCGTATGAGTCAGAACTGTTGTGGCACGTTTCGCTGTAAAAATCTGCCGTAAATTCCGTGTCTGTTTGATCTGTGCAGCAGCAGGAACGAAGCTAGCCCAGTTTCTCAAGTTTGATTTGTGTTGTTTTACTTGTTTTTCTTAATAACGGCTGTTAACAAAACGGGTTATGAATATTGAACATGAACAGATGCAAAGCGGAAGTTCGTTTTGAGTAGGGCCTCATAAAGTACGGATGATTCTGATCAGTTGCAGTGTGACATCAAATTTCCACAAGTCTTAAAGGTTGCCCATCAAAGCAAGCAGTCACTGTAGGTGTTCCATGTGTGGAAGGAAAGCTGGCATCTGTAAGACTGCTAAACTACTCCCTGTTTGTTCAAGTCCAGAGGTTTTACTAGGAAATAATACATATTGCCCCAAATTCAGCATTAATCCTTGAGTGGGTCAAGTTGCGTTGTTACGATCTAAAAATAATTTCATTTTGTGAAGGTGGAGATGCTAGAGTCTGGCTGGTGTTGATGGAAACTGAAAAGTCTATCTGGTTTCACTCACTGCTGAGAAACTTGAACACATGTTGGGTTTAGACCTTTAGACCTTAGACCTGGGTTTTCAATTAAAGTAAAGTAAAGTAAAGTAAAGAATCAACACCGATTTCCTTTGAAACAGCTCTGGAGAAAAAGACATTAGTCCAGAAGCAGATTTGAACATTCAGTCAGTTACTGGTTATAATAATAAGAATAATTATTTAAACATTGTCAGTTACTGGTTATTATATTAATAATTATAATAATTTAAACATCCAGTCACTTACTGGTTATAATAATAATAATAATAATAAAAGCACTTGGTGATCACCATGTTCAAAAAGTGAAGAATGATACTATTGTGCAAAAATATAAATCTTTTAATCGTCCAAACAACAAATCATTGATAAGAAAATGAGCATTAAATAAGAAAATGCACTCCTGAGACTTGTGCCACCATTTGCATGTGACTGCTTGGGGGGGAGGGGAACAAAGATCTTAATGTACACAATCTTCATGTACACAAAGATAAAATACTACATGGCTGGTTGTTCAGAATCTTCCGAAAATATTTTGTCTTCTTTATATTATTTACATTTTTATAAATTTCTTTGTTTCAGAATATTCATATTAATTGTTAGTCGATAATCTGCCACAGTCCACAAGGTTCATGTTTTGACCTGGTTAGAGTCCAGATTGGAGAATTATAGACAGTATTTGGTCTCGCATTAAACACTACCTAACTGGGAAACACTTTTTTGTGATAAGAGTGGAACTTGATTTTGTTTAGTTATTTTAAGTTTGGCCCTTTTATTGCCCTTGACTGTGTGTGTATATAGTAATAATTATGCGTCTGAGTAATTGACATTCAAACGTGTTTTTCAAAAAGCTGTAAGAATTGCATCCACCTTCCTAGTGCTTTACGCCACAGCAGTGTATTATTATTATTATTATTATTATTATTATTATTATTGTGAAACAGGTCTGTACTGAACAAGCTCTGATACTGGTTTAAATATTACTGGGATTGTGGCGGCTCAGCTGTACGAGAAAGTCCAGGGTTCAAACCCTACCTCCACCAAACTGCCACTGTTGGGTCCTAATTCCACCGTTGCTTGGATTGTAAGATTGTTGTTGTTGTTGTTGTTGTTGGGACACTTATAATTGCTTTTGCTAAATGACTTAATGTAAATACTAAAAAATTAAACATTAGCCTACTACAAGAATAGGTGCTCAGGTGGCACAGAGGTCTGGGACTTTGGCCCACCACCGTGGTTACCCGAGCGGAACAGTCCTGGTACCGCATTAAGCCAGGTTAAAATAAATAATGTCAGAACTATAATGTGTGGGGTGGAATGTGAAGTGACCATTTAGTGAGGTCTGATTTGTTTGACCAGTGATTCAATCAGTGATTCAGTTATGCTCTGCTGAATGATGATTAATGGTGAAAATAAATAAACACTCACGCAGTTCCACTGTGATCTTCCCAAAATCAGCTACACTGGCCTTTTAATTTCTCACTGTAATCTACGTGGGCTCTTTTTCAGAAGACTGCTTCTGCAGAACCTGTTTGAAACTGCTATCTGAATGAATTTATGTGGTAAGTGTGTTCAGTTTGTGAAGTTTTATTCGTACAAGTAGCTGTTAATGTCTTCCTAAAATTGCAGTGTCATCTTTGTAGTCAGGTTTTGAAATTCTCTAAGCTTCCAAATATGGGTAAATTGGTGACTGTGGTGGGTGAAATTCACCTCATTCGCAACCGGGATTATTTGCAATATGCTAATGTGTTACATTCTGATGAGAAACATACAGGTGTATGATAGCCGGGACCATGTCACCTTTATCTTCTTTGGTTCTCTTATGCTCAGCATCAATTATTTTGAGGAAAACAAAGCTGGTCCAAGATAAAACAAAGATAATCATTTCAAAAAGCAGTGTTTATTTGTGCATATACGATCGCGGCATATACAATAGATGATGAAATGAAACATTCAGAATGGCATACTGGTGTGTATCATACAGAATAGCATACCTGAAGGAGTGGAATGCTGAAATAAAAACTCTTGGGTAATACCAAAATTATGAACGTGAACATAAAACTGAAACCTAAAAAGGTTTTCAATTTTGATTTCTTTTTACGAATGAGACTGATTAAAAAAAACATTAAATAGCCATTCATGTCTAAACTTCTGGCAAGAAAAGTGAGTAAACGGCTAAGTGAAAATGGTCAAATTGTGCCCAATGAGATTCTCACTGGAGGAACTGGGGACAACTGTAGTTCTTAGAACACTGCGTAAGGGGACTCTTGGCTCCTACTTCAATGTGGGGTCTTTTCTCTGTCCATAGAAATCCTGAGAAACATAGGTATGCTGTGATTGGACCAGACAAAGTGACGCAAGTGTAAATTCTATAGTGATTGGTCCAGACATAAGTGTCTGTTGAGGGCTAACGCCATTTCGATAAACCTTTTGCTACTTAACCCGCATTATTAATGACACAAAAGCTTGTTTCACATCCAGTTTGACCTGATTGAAAAGCAGCCTTTTGACCAATTTGGCAATATAAATAATCACATTCCCCACAGTGTTCTCATCTGTTAGCAGCCCACAGTTTTCTGTGAACCCCGAATACTGAACTATTTCCTATTTACATTTAATATCCTCTTTGTTTTTGCGAGCAGTGTATTTAACACACAAATGTCCCTGAATCAAAACTGATTGCTTTTTCCTCAGATGAGCTGATGGCGGACCAAAGGATGGACATTTCCTCCACAATGAACGACTTCATGTCTCCCAGCTCCACAGAGTTGATCAGCAGCTCTGTAGGCACACCGGGCATGGACTACACTCGCAAGAGGAAGGGCAGTGCCACTGATTACCAGTGAGCATGTGCACACACTTCTAAATCCTACACGCTAATCATATCCTGCCTTCTGGACCATGCATTTTGTGCTTTACTAATCGGATCTTATTTTGTCGTTGTCTTTTGTAGGATTGACGGATTTTCATTTGAGTAAGTAGAATCTAAAGGTTTGATATCTGTTCCGTCGGTTGTAAATGTATGTGGTTCTTATGTCTGTGGAAGAAATCTGATCATAATAACCGTGTTTGGTGAAGTTATCTTTTATTTCCAGCATTTGAATTAATCTTAGCTTTTTTGTGCTACATTTTGACAGCGATAATATGGACGCAGACAAGGACAAACAGTTGGGAAGGTAATTCTTAATCCATTCTCAACAGTGAAATGCACAGTTTTTAATTACTAACATTTTCATTACTAAACCTGCTGCTCTCATTTGCAGAGACGATCAACAGGGCAGGATAAAAAATGCCAGGTAAACGCAGCAACCTTTAGTTCTGTATTAAGACGCATGCTGAGTGGGATCAGGTCCCAAAGCTCCAGGGATCCCCGGTTTGATCCTGACCCTGTCTATGTGAAGATTGTATGTCTGCCCTGTGGCCACGAGGGTCTTCTCTGGGTACTCTTGTTTCCTTCCACGTTCCAAAGACGTGCTTTAGGTTAATTGGTGGTTTTAAATTGACCCGGTATGTTTGTGTCTGACTACTATAGACATCATTGCTCCTGTCTTAAATGGCAGTTGAAGCTCATTCAGAAAGCATTATTAGGAGACAGACAAAAATCTGTACCGAGAACCGAGTGAGAAGATCACAAACCCACTGGATGTTACATGAAAAGTATTCCTGTTGTAATATCCAAACCACTGGGAAGCAGTTGCTGTATGACCATTGTCTGCTTCATTCTGCTTACCTGCTGCCTGTTTGATTCCAGGGAAGCCCACAGTCAGATTGAAAAAAGACGCAGAGACAAGATGAACAGTTTTATAGACGAACTTGCCTCGCTGGTCCCAACGTGTAACGCCATGTCTCGTAAGCTGGACAAGCTCACAGTGCTGCGTATGGCTGTACAACACATGAAGACGTTACGAGGTAAATAACCAGTGTTTTCTTCCACTCAGAACAAGAACAATTAAATGTAAAAAAGCTATACACTGAAATGTTATGACCCCCTTACGACCTGGACAAAGCATAAATATCACTTCTGCATACATCAGTGATTCCCAGAGATGGTCGGGGTCTAGGGATTTAATGTGGGCATACATTTGGCACATGTCCCCTAGCCAAACATCACTGCCAACCAGGCGGTCACACTGTTTTAACTCGTCTGTTTGTGGTGGTATGGATTCAGAACTTACGACCCATGCATTAAAGCGTTCGCTTCTTCTCAGGCGCTACGAATCCCTACACAGAAGCAAACTATAAACCAGCCTTCTTATCAGATGATGAACTGAAGCATTTAATATTAAGGGTAAGTTTTCGATGTTTATTTGTTAATCTGGTAAATGAAAGGTAATATTTTAGACACCTTTCTAAATGGTCCATGAATTTGTCTGAATCTCATTATTAGGTTAACGGTTCATTAAAATCAGCAGAAATTCATCAAACAGTGTTGTTGTAGGTAAATGTAATTCACTACTGTACGTAAGTAGTTCTTTTTCTTTTCTGAAGCATTTCCATTTTTTGCTTACTTTTTACTTATAAATAGGAAATAAACGGGAAGCAAGAACATCAGAGTATAGCTCACATCTTTTCTAACTTCTAACCTGTTGGACTAATTAACAACAGTTTATTAAAATAGTGGTGTATTTGTCACCTATAATTACATGATTTAGCAAGAGTCTTGTTATCAAAATGATAATATGATATTAGAATAATTATAAATTATGGTACCTATGAAGGCAAACTTTTTTGGTTCTTTTACTCAAGTGGAAAACTTCTACTTGTACAGTTTTACTGCTGGTATGTTACATTGGGTGAATTGTGTATT
Organism: Parotocinclus haroldoi; assembly: GCA_034779995.1. Taxonomy (NCBI): domain Eukaryota; kingdom Metazoa; phylum Chordata; class Actinopteri; order Siluriformes; family Loricariidae; genus Parotocinclus; species Parotocinclus haroldoi. The sequence continues at coordinate 17,707 of JAUZST010094796.1, forward strand.
TCATCCACCACTGATCATATCCCACACCTCCAGTCACAGATTTATCAGAGGTTTACTGTTTTTCTCCTGTCTGGATTGTGAATGCATTATCAGTGTGTTATATTTCAAATAAAGAGTATGCTATATGGCTGTAGACCGAGTGAAAGGAAACAGACTTGATGAATGAACTTTACCGGATCAGTAGTGTAAACCTGCTACTTTTTTCCTCCACAGGCAGCTGATGGTTTTCTGTTTGTGGTGGGATGTGATCGGGGCAAGATCCTCTTTGTTTCAGAGTCTGTCTATAAAATTCTCAACTATAGTCAGGTACATTTTGTAATTGACCTGCCAGACTGTTATTCAAAGCATTTTTGCATTCATCTCATCTAGTGCTCTTTACTTTCTGTCTTCCTGTCTCCTGTCCTTAGAATGACCTTATTGGCCAAAGTCTCTTTGACTATCTGCATCCGAAGGACATTGCCAAAGTAAAAGAGCAGCTGTCGTCGTCTGATACGGCGCCAAGAGAACGACTGATCGATGCCAAAAGTAATGACGTTTCACCTGAAAATATGTAACATGAAGTCATAGAATAAGTGTGATGGAAAGAAACTCAAAAAGGCCTCCATGGCAACAGTTCATGGCATCATCTCTAATAGTTCAGAAATAAAATGATACATACTAATTTAGGTGTGAGTTTATAGACAAAGGTCCTGTCAAAGGTTTGAACTCACAGAAAAAGTCAATGGTGGATTTATTCTCACCAGGGCTAATATTATAGAAACACAAACTTGCATTTTACATAAATATATGAAGGTGAAGACATTACAGTAGTTATATAGTAGTTCAGATACTTTGCACATAGTGTTCCATCTCAGTAATAATCAAAACACAACATGCAAACAGGTGCAATGCTGTACATATTTGAAACACTTACCAGTAACGAAAACGAAAGAGCTGTTAGTATTGTTGTTAGTACTGCATTCAAGTAATTTATGTATTTGTCAGCAGGTGTTGCAAAGTTTGCTCTCTATTAGTATATCAGACATTTTTATTTCCTGGTCTAATTCTTAAGATTTCAGTCATTGATCTGATGCTTTAGTATGCTTTTACTAAGCTAACGTTCCAATATTGTGGTAATTATAGACATAATATAGCTAGACAGCACATTGACCTGAGGATCATGTGTCAACGTCGTCGGCATATTGGTGCAAGCAATACTTATACAAAAACTAATACGTATTTCTCCAAAGATTGTTTTGAGGAAAAAAAAAGCCTGATCCTAGTCTAATAACTAATTATATAATAAAATGATAACCGTACTAATATATATATATATGTGTGTGTGTGTGTGTGTGTGTGTGTGTGTGTGTGTGTGTGTGTGTGTGTGTGTGTGT
>JAUZST010094807.1:0-19077 GCA_034779995.1 Parotocinclus haroldoi
TCTCTGTCTCTCTCTCTCTCTCTCTCTCTCTCTCTCTCTCTCTCTCTCTCTCTCTCTCTCTCTCTCTCTCTCTCTCAGTTTATGCTTTCTTTTATTCATCCTTTTTCTTAATTCCCCTCTCTATGAATGTCCCTTAGTCTCGCGTTCACTCTGTGTATGTGAACAGTATAAAACTATTACAGCTTCTATCGACTGAAGTGCAACGGATGACACTGCAGGGCATTCTTCATTTTCGCCAACAAAGCTGCAATGTTCTTTCCACGTATGTGTGAGTTTAAAGAGAGAGAGCGAGAGAGAGAGAGAGTGTGTGTGTGTGTGTGTGTGTGTGTGTGTCTGTGTGTGTACGAGCCTGGTGTCTGGAAGTTGATGCGTCTCATCTCGACAGGGTCGGTGGGGTGATGAGCCATCATTTCAGCGTTGTTCAGTAAACACTTGGTGCCTGGCTCAGAGTCTTTGCGCTTGCTAATGAGCAGAAACACAGAGAAAAAACTGCGTAAGAATTCAGGAACTTAACGAGACCGAGGACATAAAAATCGATATGTTCAATCTACAAACCTAAAGTGACACTTAATAGCAGTGCCAGGAGCGAACCGCTGGATGTTATGCAACAGAAAGCCAATGTGGCTATTATTAGCTATAAAGTTTTCTCATTAGCAAGTCTGGTGGTTGGAATTTAAGATTTTCCTCTTTAGAATAAACACTGTAATCACATACTGAGAATTACAGGGTAAACCGACTCACCTGTCCGGTTTGCTGAAGTCCCCACAGAATCCGATGTGAGATTTGTGGAAAGACAGAAAGACACAGAACGAAGAGTTTGAGTGAATTCAGCAGGCCAGATAGAGAAATGGAAGGAAGAGAAGAAAAAGAGAGAGAGAGAGAAAGAGGGAGAGAAAAAAAAAATCAATTTCTGGCATTTGTATGCACAGGCTAAATGACATCTTTCACAGATAAAGGTGCATTTCATCCTGGGCCGTTTAACTCCAAGCCCCTCGGAGACCAGATGGTTCCGGGCTAAATGGAAGGGCTGGGGGTGATGCTGGGGCTCGCAAGAAGATTTACATGCTAAAATGAGACTTCTGCAGATCCACATTAGTGTGCCAGTGTCAGGACATATCTGTAATTTGGCAGACCATATGTCCCCCTCTGACTATTCCCCCATCCTAAATGATCTCCAACTAAGGAAATACTGATGTACACGCTTCCCAGTGTGGATATAATTGCTTTTATGCTCCACGAAATGGGATCAATCGTAAACCACAGCAGCAATACGCTAGTGCTTTCAGCTACTAATCCGGAGCCTTGCTCTCTATTCCATCACCCCCTGATATCTGTTCATCTAATTTTTCTCTGTTACTATTCTCTCCCTCGGCCAAAAATAACCACCTGTTACATATTTAATAACCATTTTACATTCTTGCCATTATACTGCTGGTGTGTAATTATGCCTCTATTTCTAACCACCTTTGTTTCATGCTGCATACTCCGTCCGTTCAATAAACCCACCACATCTAGAGTATCCATTTTATATTCACTGGCTTTTCAGCGATGCAATCGAGAAACAACGCAAGCACCATTACATTTACACATGCCTACAGAAAATACTTGTCCAGCGCGTATCCCATTCCATTCTTACTCCTCAAGATACATTTCTTTTAAAAACGTGTTGCCTTATTTTACAATGGCGCCTCAACGTGATCACATTTTGAATGCATTACGTTTCAATCATGTTCCAATCCCAAAGGCGGTACATGTCAGGTGGTCCGTCCTTATTTGCAGTCAGCATATTAAACTATTAAAACCGATGTTACATCTGAAACCATCACGATAGTGGCGCTAAAAAACTTGGCACATTTTGACGTGATGCGTTCATTTTTTCAACCTTTCATTTTTGCTTTCAAACAGAGGACAAATCTCAGGCAGTCCATAGCCCAACATTGCAAAGACCCAAATTCAAGTCTCAGAGGCGTCTCTGGACTTGATGGACTCATAAAATTAGGACTGTAAGACTGAAGCAGGAATGTGACTGTGGCTAGAACAATGAATGCATTTACATGCCCTTAATAATCAAATAACTGCAGAAATTCTGTCTGGTAAACCGGTATACATGAGCACGGGTAATCAGATTACGGGAAACCTCCAGGTTTATATGACCCAGGCAATAATCAGATTCTACTTTGTAACCAGCCAATGTGATTTAAACTTCCAATTTCAATAATTAAAATCTTTACTGCATCTTCGTTTCATATACTGTGTTTCACAGTCTCACCGAAATTAATTCCAGGGTTGCCATTTTCCATAAGAGAAACGAACAACAAGGTCTATAGAAAAAAAACAAAAAAAAACAAAGAAGCTCTTAAAAGTGGACCTGGCAACCATGTTTGATTCTGCTTAGCAGCTTCCGGGCAGCATTTGCGTGAATGCGCAGACTGAGAGAAACAAGTGGCAACAGAGCATGGATATACAGAAATTCCATAACTGGAATCAAATCCACTTCTCTTTATTGGATTTTCTTAATTTGATTTCTAGGCCTTAATCTGACCTGAGAAATCAGGGCCTGCTGTTTCCATGACCTCTTGAATAATAAGATCCAGACTGGGATGTAACAGACAGGCCAATCATTAACATCTAGATTTTGACCCCATTTCCCACACAACGAAAAAATATAGCTGCTTTACTGTACCACCTCTTCACAACCTATGACTCCCATCACACAGGGCACAGGTATTTAAAGCCCAGTCCTTCTCAAACAAATCTTAACATCTTAAACAAACCAATTATTTTGTCTGGGGAGTATAATATATGCATTCATTCATCCATTCTGTTCCGCTTAATCCACCCGGGGTCGCGGCCCAGCCGGTGCCCACCCGGCAACTCTTGGCGCAAGGGCAGGAACAACCATAGATGGGGGGCCAATCTATTATAGGAGGCACACACACTATAGTCACATACACACATAGTCATGCACACACTAAGGGAACCTTTAGAGACACCAATTAACCTAACAAGCATGTCTTTGGACTGTGGGAGGAAACCGGAGTACCCGGAGTAAACCCACACAGACACAAGGAGGACGTGCAGACTCCACACAGAAAGGACCCAGGCCGCCCCGCCCTGGGATTGAACCCGGGCCCACCGAGCCCCCCCGTGCCGCCGTAAAATTTATAATGCAATAATAATAATAAATGGTATAATAGTAAATAATATAAAGTACAGGTTTAACTCAGACTTCCAACCATTTGCACTCACTTTTTGTAAAGCAGAATGGCGATGACGATGCAGATGATGAAGACCACAGCCAGAACAGGTCCCACCACCCAGATGAGACCGTCTCCGGCATCTAGAGGCTGCGGGTCTGAATCTGGGGCGATGACTGGGTCAGTGTAAGGGCTAGCCACGAACATCTTCTGAACACACAAATACAGCAATGTTACACACAGCCTAATAAAAACAGACAACAATAACACGTTTAGTTTTTTTTTTTAAGATCAAATTCCCCTTATAGTCAGCGTCAAGTGCATTTGACTAGTAAAAACTTAAAGGGTCTGGTAATGTGAGTCTATTAACAAATCTGACCAATCAGATTTATGTTTTTATTTTGTTTTAGTTTATTTTTCCCCTACGAGGGCTTGCAATGAAGCTTGTTAAAATTTAGCAATGTCAGCCAAGTCTACCCACAAAGTAAAAGACCATTTTCTGGCCAAGTAGCAGAGGATGGACTTCATCTCCAAATAAGCCTAATTAATTAACTGAATAACTTTGTTTTAATGTTTCAGCTGGACCTGGCATATTATATACACAAGAAATTAGTGATTATAACTTTATAAATCGTCATTTATTTGATCTATATATTATATTATATTATATTATATTATATTATATTATATTATATTATATTATATTATATTATATTATTAAAATAGTAATAGTTTCAAGTTAATCAAAAACTTGCTAAGCTTTTGTTGTAGGCAATATTTATGCACCACTAGTTAAATTGCATGTTGTGTTACCTTTCCAAATAAACTAACTACAATAAGCATATTTGAGAATTTGAATGCATGTCCATCTTAGAAGGGAAAAGTACGAAACACATTCGTAATATGAAGCTACATTTTGCGATAATCCATAGACAAACAGTGGCAACTTTCTTCCCCGCTATCCTTAAGGAAAGCCCACAGAGAATTGGTTTGCCAATGGTAATTGCTGGCTCGCACAGAGCACTGACCTCAACTCAATAAGACGTCCTGAAAATGCACTGGAATGCCACGTCAACTTCACAGTCAATTTCAGAATCTAGTGGCAAAGCCATTTTAGAAGAAGAAAGGCTGTTGGAGCAGCAAAGATTGGTAGAGAAATCCACACTAATACCCATGTTTTGGATGTAATGAAGTAGATCCAATGTTTGGATGTAAAAAAAAGGCTTAAAATATTTTTAGAATTTGCTGTAAGATTTCCAGAAGAATATGACCATGGCCTTTATGTTGTTGTTTGAAAATTATGCAGAGGAAGGACAAATTAAATCTAAGCTATGGCTGCATGGCTGGAAACTCTTGCAAGTTTAGTTTGATTAATAAGTCCAGGTGTACGCATGCTGTTCACATACTGTGTCCAGCATATTGCTTTTGCTGGGTTTAGTTTGATGAGAAAACATGAAGTAATACGGCAGGAAAATGGACATTAACATGGTGATGGTTGTTTGGGTTTGGCAAAGGTAATTGCAAACTGGGAACAGTGGAGAGCAATCACAAACAACACACGCACATCCATCTTACGGCCTTCTCCAGCTGCTTACCCCCGTGGTGGAGTTGAGTTCTGCCAGGATGAAGAAGACATATTCCTGGCCTGACTCCAGAGCGCGGTTATCAAAGCCACCATAGTCCAGCTGGTCCCCGAGCGTGAAGAATGCGGGCAGGGTGGAAGGAGTGAAGCGGGCCGTGATGTAGGCACGACGCAGGTCCACCTGCCTCTGCCGAGGGTCACGCTGCTTCTGGCTAATGTCCTTCAGCAGCTGAGAGAGGACAAACCAAGTAAGAACCGTGCAGTGGAAGCAGGCATTTGAATATAACCTGTACAGTACAATTATTAACCTTATCATTATATCACTGTGTCTCAAATCTCACGCTACTGTACTGCCGCTGGTGCCCTATTCTAAAACAATATTTATTACGATATTTCCTGCTAAATATGCAAGAAATATGATAATAAAGTTATCGGTGGCTATAGCCACGTCACACAGCAGTTAGTCCTTACTCTACAGTCGTGTAGAAACGTTTCTGCCTCCGTTTTTTACATTTAAAAAAAAAAATCTTTGTTCGGATTTTTGGAATATTTAGTCAGATGTTCAAATGGTATAATGAAATACAATTCTATATATTAAAAAAAAATAACATTTTATTGATAAATACATCCAGTTTAAGCAAAGGACTTGTGCATGCTGGATGTCAGCGTCGAGGCAAAATCTTGAAGGCAAACCATTTTTACAAACCATTGTTACCACTGGATAGCAACTCATTTGTTGTGTACCTTTATTTATTTATGCGTATCGGCAATTCTTTATTTTGATTTATTTTGTTTGTTTGTTTATGTTGCAATGCAACACGAGCGAAACAAATGAAATCAATGATGTCAATGTCAATGCAGCAATATGCATGTTGCTTTCATACATAAATCTCCTGAAAAGCCATGCATATCACATTATGCCAAAACCCCACAAATGATCAACTGCTCCTCAATCTGCCACGTGGAGTTGCCAAAGTTAACACCCCAGCATTATGTCCCTTCAGATGCTACGTACTGAAGTGAGGTCAGCCTGATAAGAACAGGCTGCTCTGACTCTCCCAGTGGCCACTAAGACCAGCCCAGCACTTAACTCTGCTGAGTGCCCTCATCACTCCGGTTCAACACACTTGCTCATACTGAAATTTTCCACCCGCTTGCCTACACACATCGGGGTAATGTCTCCGTTCCTGTGTGTGGTAAAGGACTAAAACAATAAGAAGTTACAGGCTGCCGGATTAGTACATTTGTTTTTCCGCTGCCAATTTGTATTCTAATCCTTCCCAGAACACTGCTGAGGCACTAGATCTGACAAAATCCAGCTGGTCTGGTCTTTTTTCCAAATCGCAACTACGAGTGAAACTCATTCAGCCAGTTATATAAGCCTTCCTCTGTGGTGTAATTAACAGTGAACAAAAAGAGACTCTAAAGTATACATCTTTGATTCAGATTAAAGTCACTGTGACCGATTTTTGCAGTGGATTTAATGAAACTTTAATGAAACTTTCTCCAGCACCACTTTTACTCACAGTTATTTTTTTTTCTTTATTTCCTTGTCGTTGTATCAGCATCTATTCACGACAAGAGCAAGGTTACATCGAGGGTCATTCGTACTGGGCCAGTTCACCGGGAAACCAGAGTAACCGGAGTAAACCCACACAGACACGGGGAGGACATGCAAATGCCACAGAGGTGGAATCCGAGGCCGGGATCAAACCAGGGATCTCTCCCAAAATACCATAATCTGAGAAACTCTAGTAGGCCTATATTGCACAATTGTTTACACTAAGCTAAAACACAAAGAAAAAAGCCAGTACACACACCTAAAGGATAAACAAGAATTATTTAAATAAACTGTTCTGCTCCTGTGTGTGGTGCAGAAACAGCAATACTGAGCCCTGCTGCCTTTTACTCACGCCACAGGGAAGGTGAATGGCAATTTTTCACCTGGATATTTCTGCCATGTTCATTTTACATTTACGGAATTTAGCAGACGCCCTTATCCAGAGTGACTCTCAACTCATAGAGTCCTACAATCCAAGTAATGGCGAATTAAGGGCCATGCTTAAGAACCAAACTGTGGCAGCTTGGCAGAGGTGGGATTTGAACCCTGTACCTTCTGGTACCACGGTCCAGTACCTTAACCGCTAGACGACCACAGTCCACTTTGTCTGTAATTACAGGCTATGCTAGTCCAGTTTGTCCAGAAGATGAGTAATACTGTACCCCGGGGGAAGACGGCATCTCTCTAATTCAGGAGATCAGTTCAGTTCAGTGAGGAGCACCAATTTCCAAACATTCCACCTTCCATTTATTCTCTCTTTTTTTTTAAATGCATATAAATCCCTGTTAAACACAACGTCCACCCACTAGCGGTTAAGGCTACTCGCTTAGCATATAACAAACGCAGTATAATCATACTGCCCTTTGTTTTTCAAACAGTACAACAATGCATGTTGCTGAAACACTTGGCATTGTTTGGCTAGGTTCCAGGACAGATCTCAAATCCAACATTTATGGACGCATGCTCTTGCAGAAAAGGGTGATTCTTCTGTTTGGTTAACATTTACTTCCCTAGGTTATAATTTCATTTTGGAAATACATTACAGCAAAATAACTAGGTTTAGGTATTAAAACCATTTAAATATTAAAACGTACTGCATCACCAAAAACCTATGCACCATTAAAGAAAATGTTTTAAATTCATCCCTCAAGCCATAAAGCCGTAAAATTATAAAAACTAATTAACACTCAGTTTGGTTTTTTGTCTATCAAACAGTATATTTTTGATCATATCTATCAAAATGTTCACATTTTTTTTTAAAACAATTGCTATCATTACAGCAACAGCCTATGACTTCTGTAGAGAATTATTGGAAGTAACATTTAGTTTTGTTGGAACTATGGAAACAAAGACTGAGAGGAGAGCATATGAGCCATGAGAGAAGAGTGAAATGTGAGTAATTGAATCATGTGTTTGCTTTGATCATAGGGTGGGTTTATGTTTTGTTTGTTTATTTGGCTTCTTTAACATCACTGGCCATTTCAGCGACACACATGGTTTTCTCAAGACTCGTCATATATATATATATATATATATATATATATATATATATATATATATACACACACACACTCAATTCAATGCCAGTTTAGAGTAATCGATTAACCTAACATGCATGACTTTGGACTGTGGGAGGAAACCGGAGTACCCAGAGTAAACCCAGGCAGACACGGGGAGGACATGCAGACTCCGCACAGGAAGGACCCAGGCCGCCCCACCCGGGACCTACTTGCTGTGAGGCAGCGGTGCTGCCCCACCGAGCCCCCCGTACAAACAAAGAAACATTCACAATATGTATTTATTTTTAAAATGCATTTTATACCAGCTGTTTATAAAATCTGTGACCTAGCATCTCTTTTCCAGAAAAGGAAAAAGCTGTCATTATCACAACGCCTCACGAGACACATAAATGATCAATTATTCATACATTATTAATGAATTACATATTCATATTCTACATACGGTAAGCTCATATGTAGCATCGAGTTTAAAGCATCAAACGTTATCTTAACATAAATCAAAATGATTACTCATTTCAAACGTTAACATGGAAAAAGAGCCCCGAAATAAAGAATTATCCATAGAGTAACTTTAAAATTCATTAATAAAATTATCTGAGGGCGGCACGGGGGGCTCGGTGGGGCGGCACCACTGCCTCACAGCAAGAAGGTCCCGGGTTCAATCCCAGGGCGGGGCCTTTCTGTGTGGAGTCTGCATGTCCTCCCTGTGTCTGTGTGGGTTTACTCCGGGTTCTCCGGTTTCCTCCCACAATCCAAAGACATGCGTGTTAGGTTAATTGGTGACTTTAAAGTGGCACTTGGTGCATGGCTGTGTTTGTGTGTGCGCCCTACAAAGGACTGGCGCCTCATCTAGGGTTGTTCCTGCACTAATACTTGCTTTAGTTCTCTCTCTCTCTCTCTCTCTTTCTCTTTCTATATATATATATATATATATATATATATATATATATTATTTTTTTTAATTAGTATTATTATTATTTTAATTATTTATTTATTTTTTGCACACACAGGGTTAGGACCAGGGAAACTGATAATCACGCGAATCAATCGTCAGTCGGTGTCTGCATTGATTATAAGACATTTTCGACTCGGCATTTGATTCCGGCGTTTTTGAATCGACTCGAAGCCCAAAAATCAATGAGCTGCAGTCAGATTTACTGATTCAACTCAGTGTTTCTTTACATTCCTATTGTATACCATATGTGAGAACGTTTAGTCAAATATGTTTTCTGTAATAAGTCCCAAGAGCTTTGTTTCGAATCACCTTACAGATTTGATATGCAGGTTTCTCGTGTTCCCGCAAACAATTCCCAACATCGCCACTGATTCAGTGTTTACATTTATTCACAAAGACAGCATCTACACAGATCAGAGCAAATTTCTCCTGGGGGAGACGTTAAGGACAGTCATACCTCTTCCAAGTCCATTTCATCTGGGCTCTTCAGATGCCTGTTCACGCCTCTGCCTCTCTTCAGTGGAACCACCACCACATAGATATTCCTGTGAGCATGGTGAGACAGCACCGTGAGCTGCTCTGTCAAGCCACTCATTAACTAGGCTTACAGCAGAGCTATGGAGCTGCCTAATGAATGTTTTCAACACCGAACCCCCCCGTGGAGCAGCTGAAGGTAATGGAATGTTCCAAACCAACGGACGACGAGCCATCGGCACCTGCGGGTAAATTTACTACTACACTCACCGTATCAATTTATCATAGTTCAAGCCTGTGATGAAAACATTACAAACAAACCCATGTAGGGTTTGCATCCTTTTAGGACTGGGGAACAGGAGTGAGCCGAGATGTGTTTGTGTGTATGAGAAGAAAACCTGTCCATTCTGTGAGGCTCGGGATGCACACAGAGAAGCTGCTGAGGTGTGTGTTTTTGCTGCACCTGTGATGGGGAGCAGTTGTGATTTTACTTTTTGGTCCGTCTTCACCAGACAGCAATAAAAACTGGCTGTGTGTCTGAATTAGTAACAAACTCGAGAAAAGATGAGGAGACCTTAGAGCTTAGAGCTTAGATCACCATTTTGACACGTCTCCCTGTACTAAATTTAGTACGAATGGCAGTTATTAGTGCTTATGCACACACATGCATCGCATGGCCAAACATATGGGAATCCTCGGTCTAATTAGTGGATTCAGCAATTTCAACCAAAACAGGTGCATCAAAGCGTAAAGCATAAATAGGGTTTCTTTAGTCAGCCATTAGCAGTAGAACGGCCCACATGGTCCTGTAATTGTACATCATCTTTCCAACATGTCCATTTGTCACATTTCTGCCTCGATAAATCCGTCCTGGTCAACCGTAAGTGCCTTTATTGTGAAGTGGAAAACATCAAGGAGCAGCAACAACTCAAGCATGAAACTTCAGGCCACAACAGCTCTCAGGACAGGTTCCAAATTCCAAAATCCCTCTGAAAGCATGATGAATCACACTTTACTACTGCGCTGTGCAAAAGTCTTAGGCCATTAAGTCTGCTGCTTTAGCAATGAAACATTTGGCTAACACATTTATGTCATTTAGCAGATGCCCTTATCCAGGGTGACTAACGCACTCAAGCCATGGTGGGTTAAGAGTCTTGCTCAGCGACCCAAGTGAGGCAGAGGTGGGATTCGATCCCTGGACCTTCTGGTCCATAGTCCAGCACCTTAACCACTATGCACTTTGTGAGCTTGAGCATATCTGGTTGTTTTCATCCTGTTCCCCTTTTAGAAAAGCGGTTTCTTGGCTGCTACCCTTTCAAAAGACCATTTCTGATGAAGCTTCTTCAGGCTGTAGTCAACTCGGTATTCTGATGAATAAATCATCTGGGATTTCGATAGTTTAGAATAGGGCAAATCAGTCAATAAAAACACGCAATAGGCTTGTAAGGTGTGTAATGCAGGGACACCCCTGGCCTGGTCATGTGACACCAGTCCCCAGCTGAAACACTGAGACTGCTAACTACTGAGTGCAACAACTCAGCTTCAAGGGTGCCAGCAGACCCATCTGGATTTTACAAATATACCAGGAAATGTACGTTGCTGGACTACACATGTTACTGGGGAATCATCTGGAATTTACAATGGCACCAGTGATTCCGCAACCAATAGGCTTCACTTTGCTGGCAGGATTTGAACCAGAGCGGCTCAGTCAGTATAGCACTGGTTCTCATTGCTGAGCCACAAGCAAAGTGAGATCTGCTCCTGAGTCTCCAGTGCACCTCAGAGTGATGGCTGGGTCTGTGTCTGTCACAGGACTAAACCAGGGGCACCCCCACAAAACAATAGGCTTTATATCGATCTCAACAGATGTCCAGTTTTCGGACCGCAATGCTATTTTCCATCAAGTTCCATGAGTTCATTGATAAGTAATTTAGGGAGCTGAATGTGAAATAATTGAACTTGCCTGCATGGAGTCCTGACCTTAACCCCATTTAACACCTTTGGGATTGACTGATGAACACAGAGTGCACATTGGGTCCATAACTGCCTGTCTTCAGTCAATGTATTTTTATATTTGTTAAATATGGTCTCTCTTTTAATGTTTCTACCCATTTAAACTATTTGTACAGATGCATTAACTAGGTACTTTAGTAACATACAGGCTGCACAATGAGGGAGTTTTCATTTCATCAAGTCTTGGTCCTCCCAATGTTTCCTTTCCACTGTCATCCCAGTCTTGCTCAGTTCTTGGGCTGTGGGCCCTAACTATTTGTAAAGCTGCTTTGAGATACTGATCTGTTGTAAAACATGCTGTATAAATAAATGAAATAACTTTGGACAGAGAATAGATTCCAAACTCATGCCTGTTCCCATAAAATGGCCTGAATGCAGCTCTTCTCTTACCTCACTATGGTCCTGGTATCCAGTGGCGGCAGTATGATGGTGATGGTAGTCTCAGTGTCTCGGCTGTGGTCGATCTCCGGCCTGTTGATGGTGATCGGAGGCGAGGTTTTGGCATGGATGCGATGTCTAAGGCCTCCCAGGTTGCCCTCTGGACTGGTGATTTTAAAATCATAGCTGGTATCAGGCATCAAATTGGGGATCACTGCCTTCCTTAATCTTGCATCCACCTCCATCTTCTGACGGTTGTACTCAACCTGAGGGGCAAGTCAGTGTCAGCGTAATCAGCTTCATATATGTTTACTTTAGCACAGCAACAACTGCAGGTTTATAGGTAGTTGTAGTTGTTGGTGGTGCAATAAATATATGACAGTTCAGATTAGACACTAAAATCCCACCTGTGACAATTACTAATGAATGAAGTACAGCAATGAGCCATACCGCCCACAAAAATTAGGGGATACTTCAAAATGAAATATCCCAGAATGAAATATCTCCTCATTTGTGTGAGCAGTGTATATGGCCTGCTATTATGAGATGGCAAATGTGCATGAGGGTGTTTCCATTCTGAATTATTCATGTATATCCATGCAGATACATGTTTATTTATAAGTGAAACGTGAAGAGATATTTCTACATCATTTTGCTATGTTTTAGGGGAATAACAACGCAGCCAATTACAGAACACAAGTTTCAAACTGTATTTTCGAGGGCAATTTAAAAGAAAGAATGCTTCGCTTAAACGCAATTGCCATTTACCATTTTTAGGCGAGTGTTTCCTCCATTTATCACCCTCTATAATCATGGTTCATGCCATTAAATCCCTATCCCCTAAAGCTTTTTAACTAGACTAGATAAATGACAACTGGTTACAGATGTATAAATGTAAAGCTTAACAAGTCGCTTCGACTTAAAAGTACTTATTCAGTGTTGTAAAGTGTTCCATGCGCCTGCTTTCTCTGTGGGCCTTTTTCTGCACACCCAGAACATTTATGTCTCGCCCATTTATCAACGACTTGAGACACAACCGGAACAATTATTGCGACAACACCGATGAGCGATTTAACCGTTACTGTGGTGCGCAACATCGCCATTGTTAACGGCGATTTAAGCGAATTCAGTATGTGTTTCTGAACTGTTTTTTCGGTAATGCGTCCCATGGGGAAGATATGCATCCAATTAACCCACATTCAATCCTCATCAGCAGTGAGGTATGCAATTTAGGAACAAGGGAGAAGTGCTTAGATTAAGAACTGCTACTTTGACTAATCCTTTATTTGGTTAGCCGGCTCGTGTCTGTCTGCAGTGTAATTACTTGACAAAAAAGGTGCATCAGGTTTTAACAGGCTTTTACATTTCATCTTCGCGGCCCAGGCTTGATCCCAACCTCCAGTGCCTGATATCCCCAGTGTATTCAATTTTCTTTGGAGTCAGATCCAAACACATGAAAGCACGTCGCATGCTGGAACTGGAACACTGGGCTAATTCGTGGCACAACAGAAAACATTTGCCCTATCATCTGGAGATCTGTTGGGTCATCTCATACTTTGTGATATATATATTTTTGACAAAATAATTGACACTGCTGTCTGGGCGGGAGGGATGAAAACACTGCCTAATTTAAGGGAACACTGGCCTTGGCCACCTCGGAGTTCATATATATGGAAGCTCGAAAGGGTTGTTTACCACGGTTGAAGACAAATATATGTCAAGACGAGACCAGACCGCACTTTATTCATCCCCGATGGAAAATCAGGGTGTTCAAGCAGCCAACATACAATCCAGGCAGCACAGTAGGTATAGTGGCATTAGAGGCATTTCATCAACAGACTCAGACGCACAATCTAAGCAACAATACTTACCTTTAAAGAAAGAGTAAATGAACCGTGGATGCTGAGCACTGGGAACTAATGCTCTGCCAACCAAGCCACCCTGATTCGCATATCGCCTCTGGCAAGGTAAGGCTTGTTGGTCAAATACTGCTTTCATTAGCAGTTCAGTGCCAATATTCCCACACATCAGCACAGATTCCATTCCAGTTTCATGCTATGGTTTCTTTCACGTGTACTACATAGGTACATAAGGGTGTAAATCATACATCTACTAAAATACCCATATATTGGGGTGCATATCCCAAAGCCACTGACCACCTATCAATGTCAGTGTCAAAAAGAGGTTTGTCTACTCAAGGTTCTTGACGGTTACGAAAGTGGTGACAGCAATCCCCATCTTGAAACAGGTGGGTCAGTCTGCTTTTAAGTCCCTGATCGGGTCATTTACGTCTGACTGCGTTATCAGACGTCTGTAACCAGACGTAAAAGGTCCAACATCTGGATCAGCGTTCATGCAGCGTTGTAGCACTGCCTTATCTAGACACTATGCCGCTAGAGTCTTTGGTAATGGTGAACTGTCACCATATGGCGCTGTTCTCATCGCTGACGGCAGATTGGGGTATTCGTTAGATGTCTTATTTTTAGTACGGGAGCCAGATGCATTGGTCTGACAAAATTAACAGTCTGTCATGTCATCCTTCTCCATTCATCACATGACCGGGACTGCAAATGGAGCTGACTTCCAACTACCTGGGAGCCCTGATAGCTCTGTGCTGTGAGGTTGATTTCATACGTTGCACAGAAAATTTCTAGAATTTTTTATATTTAAATATATATATATATCATAGAATTTAAAAAGTTAAAAAAAAAAGTTAAAATAGGATGGAAAGATAGGTTATATCTACCAAACAGTACGTGATGGGAAAAAGCAAATAAACGAGCAAACAATGTAAGAGATGGAATATGATTTCAATGTTAACTTGTAAGCATGCAAATGAGTAGGAATAAAAGATTCAACTTAAACACTGAGTTCAAAAAGCTGCAGCTGGAACTATACAGATGACTAACGTACAAAGCCTAGCCCGTGTTCGGTACGCAGCACTCTGGAATGCAGTGAAAACATTCCCTAGGTGTGCGAGCAGGTGACATTGTTCTGACACTCACAGTAAAGCGGTATGGGGAGCTGCTCTCTGGAAACTCCCACGTCAGTAACACACTTGTCTTAGTAGCCAGATTGACTGAGAAATTCCTTGGCACATCTGTCAAAACACAAGAACAAACAATGTCAAATTGCAGCCATTAATCAAACGGTAACCATAAACCTCGGGATAATGCAGAGAGGGAATATCGGAACTCGGAGATGTGTGGGCTCCTTCCTGCTGTTCCACTGATTAGCAGGAGGCGATGCAGGGATTTCTGGGAAACAGAGAAGATGTGAGCATGACGGTAACACTTGGTCGGCTTCGCGGGGCTACATACGTCACCATGGCTGTGTTCCTGGGAGCGCTGGCCTAGATTGCTGTGATTGCGATGTGTGATCAGGAGAAATGGTTAAGAAGGACACAGGTGATGCGTGTGTTGGAATAAGGCAATTTCTTGGACCACAAAACACGCTGGAGTGGGAATGGGAAAGTGTGAATTAAAAAAAAAAAATCAAAACAAATAGGGGATGGATGGAAAACAACAAAAACACCTACCAAATCTGACGTACCACCAAATACTTAGACTTAGACTTCCATCCACTTACCTCTGCGATCAGCTTCCACGTGCCTTACTCACATTTACCTGCATGCTGGTGCGTATGCCGAGTAACTGTACCTCCCAATACAGTCTCAATCCCATTGTGTTACTAAGTGCTAAAGGTGGTGGGAGACACGTCAAGGAAGTGGGGGTGAATCTCTCATCCATTCTAAAGTGATCGGTTGGATTTCCATATCTGAATGATGTAGACGTGTAGCCAGATCCAGCACGGCTATTACAACATAAACCCATGGATTGAGTAGGTACATTCCTTCGTGTTTAAGACATTTTCAGTTTGTTTCCAAAGTTTGTTTCCAGTTTGAATAATATTGGGTGTTTCTGAAACCACAGAATTGCCTATATGAAGAATACTGAAGAACCTAAGCTTCTCCACTGGAAGCTCGACATATCAAGGATGACCCTGATGGATATTGCACCATGGAGAAGGTCAGACAGAAAAGTGAGGCGTCGCTCTTTAGACTGTTAAATAAATACACAAGCACACCGGTGGTGTCCCGTTTCCTACAGTCGATGACTTAAGTGAACAAACCTTGATAGAGAGACAGGGACTATGAGAACAGGAGAGAGAAATGAGAAAAAAAATGTCAAAGAGAAACTTTTTGAAGACAATTAAAGCAGTATGTAATTCTGTCTAAAGACATCTTAAAATGTTTATAGTGTTAGTAAAGTTTCATGATGATCCTGCATTTCAGATCAGGGCTATCATTGTTTAGAAATTCCCCTCAGTTTTAATTTAGTTTGACATTTTTGTTTCATTTTCAGGTTCGATCTAGATTCATTTGTCAAGCGTTATATAAACTAAAATATGCATCTTTTTTGGACATAAAGACATTTCTACAGGAACACCCTTCAATTTTTGCATTCACATTGCACTCAGCAATGAAGTAAGCTGAAAGCCAACTCATCAAATAAAGAGTGTTTTACAAAAGAAGAGTGTGTTTTCAAAATACAATGGGACCTCGGAACTCGATCGCCCCCACGTTTTCTTGGCACGCTTGCTTTAGCTGCTACAAATCAAGTGCGACTTGTTTCAGCCGACAGTATACTGTAGACACTTGAGCAAATACTCACTCAACTCTACGGTTTACGATACTTTAACTTTCTGATGGATTTATTGGAACATATCCCCACCCTAAATCAGGGAGCACCTGTCCAATACCTGTCCATCCGTGCATATAATGCTTTATACAGGGTGTGTTTTCTGGGGACATGGAACAGAATCATTCAACTGGCATTATTCCTTATGGAAAAATAAAGTCGACTCGACTTCTGGAACAAAGTAATGATGCGAACCGAGGAACCACTATACAGGCTGAATACCCCAGCAGGTACTGGGTGAGGGGGCCTATCTTTTAGGCTATGTCCGGAACTTAGCCGGCATCTTGAAAGCCGCTATTTTGAATCAAAGGCAAGTTATTCCAATGGGAAGGTGGTCATGTGGAATATCAGAGAAGACCAGAATGGTCTCAAAAGTTATCAACGCAGAAGTTCAAAACTTTTGTTATTCGTAACTGAAGATGGAATCCGGTCATTTTGAGGCGCAGCCGGCGTATCATAGGAGCAGACCAACAACCGACGCCCATAAAGATCACCCATTTCACACAGCGCAGTTACATCCCTCATAGCCAAACTCTGAGAAACCCGGGACTGTAGACGACAAGCCACGTAGTGATCGTCTGAAGAGCCTTTGCGAAAAGTCCACGACACAGCACCCAGTGTTTCCTGTTACTTTTGACGCACCCTGTACTTAGTTTGCTCGTTAATGTCTGAGATTCATCAATATCAGGAAAGCCAAAAACGGAGCAATTGGAGGTCGAGGGCCTCCCTTACAGGTCCAGCGGTGGCCCCTTCTGATTAGTAAACGTAGAAACTTAACCACTGACCCACTAATGCCCTACATAGTCAGTCTCCTATTCACTTACACTCCCTCACTCGCAAATGCATCTGTTGCCTGATTTCGAGCTTTTTATAACTCCTTCTCAAGATCCGAATGTTCCTGCCTTTCAGCCAGCAGCCAGTATTAGATTATAACGACTTGATACTGTGTACAATCTGTGTATAAAGAACTTCCTCTAATGAACGGTACATTGAAAACTCACACTCTACTTTATCAGATTTGAAAGAGCAATACAAACTTTGTGAGGAGATTTCATAAACTGTTTTACGCAGCCCACGCGTACACGCGTTCACCCTCTCAAACACAAATGCACACAGAGTCTTGAATCTTAGCTCCGCCCCACCTTGTAAGTCTGCCGTACTGGGATTTTCTGCCGTATCATCTGATTTCAAGTACACAGTGCCAGCAGGAAGAGAGAATAAACAGAGGGATGGAGAAACAGGGAAAAGAGAGAGAGTGAGAGAGAGAGAGAGAGAGAGAGAGAGTGAGAGAGAGAGAGAGAGCGTAGGAGTGAAAGGAAAGTGAGAAGGTGCTAGTGAGAGCGGGACCAAGAGCGTGATTTTGTAAAAGGAGAAAATATACAGACGAAGGATGGCATGCAGAGAGAGAAACGAACGACAGAATGAGAGATCGTTTGCTTCATTGGGATTAGTACCCTAACTCTAACCCTAACCCTAGTCACGTCATCCATTAAAAGTACGGTAATTCAGCGATCATGTTAAATACGCGCCAAAAATCAGGCTTTCATTGGTTACGGTCAATTCCGGTTAAATCACAGTGCAAATGAAAAACAGAAAATGAATGAAAATGCCAGTTATTTAAACATAACACAAGAATAAAAAAGAATGGATTGTGGATTGTATCCATTACTACTTCTTTAACACAATTTAAAGCAGACACACACTTTGGACAGGGATGTTGCAACAGTACCCATCCAAACATTATAATTATAATAACAACAATAGAAACAAATAAGGTAAAAGCACTGGCTTGCAGTCAGAGAGAGCAGTGGTGTGGGCTTGTAACAATTCTATGTATTTTGATTACTCAAATGAGATGCAAACTCAGTTCTGGTGATTCGTAAGTGAAATATTCATGTGGATAAACAGGAGTATGTTAAACTGGACCAGGGTGCCCCCACATTGACTGCTCGGTAGGGTGTATGATCACCCAAGAGTTCCAAAACACACTGACAGTGACGGGGCAGGATCAGATTATCCAGCACTCCTTATGGGATTCTCTTCATATTCACTTGTTCTCTAAATATCCTCTTATTTTTGTGAGCAGTGTAGTATTTAGTCTGTGTGGTTCAGGTACTATAAGCATCTAATTATCCTAATGAAATAACTGCACAATATCATGTTTATGTTGTGAAAAAACATTCTTTTGTTGAAATCATTTACTTGGTTCTGTAGACAGCCTGCTTTGTCGTTTCTGTCGGTTTGCTCTATAAAAATCATTGCATCACTTGGCTATACGTGCGAACCACACCAGACAGTGGTAGTTTACTCAGATATAAGCTACACTTGGGTGGGAGGTGAACTGCACGTTCCTGTAGCTGAACGAGCTTAAAAAAAAAAACCCCAGAAATCTGTTGGGTAATATTAAGGTTTCAAAATAAGCCTCTAGTGCTGCTAGTGTTGGCATGGTTTCATAATATAGTCAAAATGAACACATTTCATGTATGTTTACAGCAGTAATCCCCAAATTTGCTCTGTAGTGCCTCCCTTTCGACACGTCTTTCGTTTACTAGTGTCACGCCCACTTCCTGCACGGCGGGCCATACCCAACCGTGCACTCAATCGGCGTCTCCATCTCCATCTAATTAGTCACACCTGTCTCTCGTTACCTCACTCCATATATTCACTCCCATCACGCTCCCTCACTGCTAAGTCTCT